>JACVVK020000225.1:220000-222500 GCA_018292915.2 Batillaria attramentaria
AAATATAGAAATGTAGCGCAGCAGAAAACAACAACAACAATAACAACAACAACATCAACAAACATCATCGTGCGTTTGAAGAAAGTCGTATTTCCCTAGTGCTAAAAGTCTACAAGTTAAGAAAACTTTCCGCACCCAAACTGAGCATCACCTCTTTCGGCAAAAATATTGTAACTGGCATCTCCCCTCTACATTCAACGCGCATACTATTATTTTAAAATGCACAACTCACCTAGCAAAATGGCAGCCCCGTTGGAGTGCGGATACAGCATGCAGGGGTGCTCCGTGTCCCACAAGGGTTTCGTACCTGTCTGTATCCCTTCGTGACCGCCCAGGTTGTAGTGACACACTTCGCTCTCGTCTTTCTCTGAGAAGGTCTCCTGGTCAAACCCGCGACCTGCGAGAGATACGTGATTGACAGTGAAAAGGACGACTGTGATTGACAGTGAAAAGGACGACTGTGATTGACAGTGAAAACGACGACTGTGATTGACAGTGAAAACGACGACTGTGATTGACAGTGAAAACGACGACTTCTTGTTGAACAAGAACAGATAAGAAGTTAGATTAGAGAAAGATCAGGGTAAAGAAGTATCGTGGGCAGAAACGTGAATGATAGGAGGTGCTGAACAAAATGGGTAGGTTCCCCTTTGTAACGTTCGAAGCACCAGTCTCCTCCTCCCCCCCCCACCCCCCCCCCCCCTCCGCCAAACACACACACACACACACACACACACACACACACACACACACACACACACACACACACACACACACACACACACACACACACACACACGCACGGCGTGAGCCACTGACTAAACCAGACAGCATGTACGTGCACATATGTGACACCCATTAAGTTTTCCTATTATAAATGACACATACGTGCAGAGGTCAACCAGCTGGTGCCACGTCAGTGATTCATTCATCGATCTAGTCACACAATCCTGACTTTCAAGTTCAAGGATAATCCCTCCCCCCCTTCGCCTCCCCCACCCCCACCCCCTTGCCCCAACATGCATCTACGTGATCATGAATGACCCAGATACATCTAATGTTATGCTGAGCACCTGATTTCTGTTTGTGAGAAGAGAAGCACTCAGGAAAAAGGGGAGGTGGGGGTGTTTGGGAGATTAACGTCCTTTTCCACCACGTACACGTGATATCTAAGACGGGAAAACGAGAAAAGGTCAACACTTAGCCAGCTGGATTCGAACTCACGACCCGAGCGGCATTGGTGTGTTGCTAGACACCACTGACCACAAACAGCCCAGAACGATCCTAAAATGGTAGCAATGGCCGGGCCTTTAATTATGGGTGAGGACGACAAACTTCAAGTATTCAGCTGTATCGATATCCTCTTGAGAGAAAGCCCCACCCAATCTCTATATCAAAATACAAACATTTTTCTAAATAGTACAAAATTTTTTTAACTCATCGGGTCGCTTTGCCATTTAAAATTAAAATTTTAAACCTGTGTCCACGCGGGCTGTTGCCGCCACCACCACTCACAGTAAAATTTGATATGCTCTTTCTTCTTTCCTTTCTTCTTCCTGCTCTCTTCTTCTTTTTCTTCTTCTTTTATTCATTTATTTGTTTTTCTTTCCCACGTCTTTACGGGGAGCCGGGGTGGTCGAATGGTAGAGCGTTGGACTTCCAATGCTCGGGTCGTGAGTTCGATCCCGGCTGGGGCCAAATATTTGTGCTGGCTTTTTCATCGTTGCCCCGTCTTTGATATCACCCTATGTTGTGGAAAAGGACGTTAAACCCCCAAACACCCACCCACCCCTTCCCACGTCTTTACACTTCAGTCCAGTTTTTTCCACGCCAATCTCTCCGCCATGCTCTTTGTAAACTGGTTCAGATGAGCACGTATATAAGTTTTACTTCTTGTGCTCTCTTTCAGTGTATTACTGTTTGCTGCTCGACGGTTTAAACCAAGTATTTAGCTATGCTTTACCATACCAGCTATGAAGAAAATCTTGGAGCTGCCGACAGCGATCATGTTGTGTTTCTCCCGCTCGTGTGGCATCATCATTCCCTCCACAGCCTCGCTCCACAAGTCGTCAATTGGGTCGTACATCCTGAAGGCACACACACACACACACACACACACACATTATAAATTATTTTGCGTCAATCATTTGCGTCAAACGCAAAAACAATGCACAGTTAAGTTCTTACGTCACACATATGGTTAACCGCTTTATTATTATTTTTCTTATATGGTTTACATGATTAGTTTTCGTGGTTTACCACGAAACTACTCGGTGTCAAGGTGAGGTAGCTACGGCAAAAAAAAACAACCAAACAACCGAAAAACAAAACAAAACAAAAAAAAAAAAAAAAAAAAAAACATCTAGTGGTTTCTTTCGTGGTACACCACGAGAACTTATCAGTCAGTTCTATATACTTTTCAGTTACATCCGTCTACGTTCCCATCAGTCAAGTTATCGGCTTCAGGTAAGATTCATCCACGGTCCAGAAGTTGCGACAG
>JACVVK020000225.1:227500-247500 GCA_018292915.2 Batillaria attramentaria
CACACACACACACACACAGAGCCCGGAGCAGTCAAGCACACTCACATGAGTAGGATGGTGGTGAGAGGGGGAGGGGGAAATGCTACGTCACTGGGACGATGTGTTTAAGGGGGCGGGGGGACTCTCAAAATTAGCCTTATCTGGCGTGGCCATTACGCTTTAGTGGAGTTTACGTCGTCGGTCCGTGAGCCGATTAGCTACTGTCAACACTGGCGGCCTTCCTACTGTGCAGACTGAGATAGCAAGGGCAGTCATCGGATGCCTCATCTGGACTGCGAAGAAATCGGATTATCAGGTATACCGGGAGGCCTTAGAGACAGACTGAAGCACCAGTCTAGTACGCAGCAACCCTCAGCTTAAGGCGAAATTGTGGTGGGTCCGTCTCGAGATAAGAGAAATTTGTGATGTCCAACACTTCCACGCTGCTAAAATTCCTTGAAGGTGTTAATCCGGTGAAAATTAACTGGACCTGTTTCGATGATCTGGGCCCGTATGTAAAACTCGAGGTTAATTTAACCCACGGCTACGGGCCTAACCCAGACTAGGACAAAAGAAACCCCAAAACAAAATTAAATTTAAAAAAAAGGAAGCGAAGAAAGAAAGACAAAAATCCTTCTATAACGGCACAGGCACTTTGCTGGAAGGGACCCGCTTCCTGATTTAAAACAACAACAACAAACAAACAACAACAACAAAAAAAAGAAGAAAATTTAACCCTAGAGCTAGTTTAGTTCGAGGTTAGACTAACCCAGGGCTAAACTCCCTAACCCCGACTTTTGCATGCCGTGCGGGCCCAGGTAAACGGCGTCTTTCTTAGATATTTTGCTAGAGAGTGTTTTTCATCTATTCTGGCACCAGCAGTATACTCAGTGACGGACCGAAAAGAGGCCGATCAGTCTCGAGTACTAGTAGGTTGACAGATCTTATCTCCCAAGTGCATCATCTAAGTTCTTCGTGAAGTCGGTTTGTCTGCTCAGTGTTTCGAGGTCTACTTTCTATCAGTCCAGGCATCAAAGGCAACGTTAGAAAGAAAGGTACGGATCTGACGTTGCCAATCACTTATCTGACACCTTTAAAAAAAAAAAAAAGTTTTCCCCCAAGTCCAAAGTCAGATTCATAGCAATATAGGAAATAGGAATGCGTGGCTTTCTCTGAAAGTTTCAATGAATCACCCAGTTTGTGAAGATGAGCAAAGTCTTGAGACCCCATCGAACTGAACATTTTATTTTTTCCCTAGGATATGTTTAATAAATCGGAGTGAAAAAGAGCGACTGGAAAACACGTTTCAAACGCAATCCAAAATGCACCGCCACATGCCGCATCATAGGCACTGCAGCACTAAGTGCATTCACGATAGCCCGAGGGCCCAAATCTGGGGGAAGGGAGGCAACAATTAGCCTTATCTCCCCTCCCATTTGTTGCGCCCCTTTCCCACATTCGTATCGAGGGCCCTCGGTGAGTACCGTGCCCACCCTCAGAGCCCGGGAATATGACAGCTTCCCCACTCTCCTGCTTCCGTGGTACCTCGGGAAGAGGCTGATGACACATCGTCTTTAATCCGTATTTGGTTTTTATCCCTAGCATCTTCTCTAAACCTTCCCCCTTTCCCCCCTCAGGGGACGCCGTCACTCTCGCGCTGACACTCCAGATTACACGTGCCGTACGTGCGTGCGGCCAGGCAGGGCAAGGGGAAGGGGACGTGGAGGGAGGTGTCTAAGTGGGTAAGACTGATGAGCCTTCAGGAAGGCTAACAGGTTTAAATTCCGACCGAGCAACAACCCCCCCCCCCCCCCCAAAAAAAAAAAAACAAAACAAAAAAAAACAACAAAAAAAAACAAGTATTGTGGGCGCCTGTTGCGTCCCGGTTTTCAGTTTGATTGTGCGTAGATTTCTGACATCATTTCTGCAAGAGGTATGTCATTGTGTATATACCGGAAATGAACGTGTGTCTTTTACAATGAAGAAATAATTATTATACAAAAGAAAAGCGCCTTTTCGTGCGCCTTCTGCTTGACTATTTGATCTATAGCAGGTCAGACAGGGCAGGAATTATATCTATAGGCATGGTAGCATAATAATTCTGTTTACCAAAGCCGCTCAAAGCTGCTGTTGTGCAAATTTGAAGGAGCGCTTACAAATCGGCCGACACTCACTAGCAAAAGAGTGTGAGTGTCGGGGCACATAAGATTCAAATGTTGTGCTGAAGATATTATATATTCATTTATTTGTGTGTTTACGTACGTATTTATTTGTGTATGTATTTATGCATTTGTTAGGAGCCCAAGAGGTTTTATAGCTGAAAATAGAAACGATGACGTCACTCAGGCTTGTTGAAAACTATCCAGGGACTGGAAGAAACACGAGTTTTCTAACACCAAATGAAACACCTTATTTTACCTTATGCTAATAGGCCTGTCGCAAAGAGGAAGAATTTTTTTTTAAAATGGTTTGGATCTAAAATACGGTTTTTAACCAAAACATTACAGTAAGAGACGATTCACAGCAACTGGTGAAACTCCGGGCTGTCTTTCTGCGCTGATTACGTTGCAATCTTCTGCAAGACCGACCTCTTACAACAGAACGCATAACAGCCCCGCAGAAAAGCCGAACTCGAAGTGTCCCATAAAACCACAGATGAATCAGCACCGGCACAGATCCATTAGCACTATTCTTGTACGCAGCAAATGCAGGCACTTTAACAAACTACGTCCTTAATCACCTAATAAGGACCGGTCTAGATTTTGACCGGCCGGCTGTGGTTGCGGCGTGCAATAGCAAAAGGCGTAATTCATTTCCGCTTTTTTTTTGGTTTTTTTGTTTGGTGTTGTTGTCTGTGTGCTGTTTGCTGTTTTCGGGTATTTGTGATGACGTCGATACGTTCAGTGTGGGGAGAGTAGCATTCAGTTTCTTTAGAAAGCTCAGATTTTACACACACACACACACACACACACACACACACACACACACACACACACACACACACACACATATATATATATATATATATATATATATATATATATAAAGCTCTGCGAGTATATATCTTTTCTTGGGGGGGGGGGGGGGGATAGACTGTTAAAAAAACAAACCAGGAAACATCTGTAGCTCTAAAGCTTTCGGTGTTAGTATATGCACCTTTAAGAAGCTGCCAATTGAATTCGAGAACTGTGAATGTTTCTACAAAGTGTCGGTTTTCTTCTCTCTTAACAATTTATGCAGTAAAACTGTACTCACGTGGGTAGTTGGGTGTTTGGGAGTTTCGCGTCTTTTTCTTCCACCACGTAAGGATGAAATCAAAGACGGGGCAACGAGAAAAGGGCCAGCACAAATATCTGGCCCCAGCCGGGATTCGAACTCACGACCAGAGCACAGAAAGTCCAACGCTCGACCATTCGACTGTCCCGGCTTCCCCTGTACTCACGCGCAGTCAGAAAGACTAAGCAATATCCAAACTAGAACTGGCCAGGATCATGACCGGTCACCTATCTGGTGACACTGAGGCATATGGCCTAAGGACATCGGTTGGTTGGCTACTTAGGGGCTTAACGCCCTTTTCCACCAGGAAAGGGTGATATTAAAGACGGGGCAACGATGAAAAAGGCCAGCACAAATGTTTGGCTCCCAGCCAAGATTCGAACTCGTGACCCGAGCATTGGAAGACCAACGCCGTACGAGCTCGGTTATCCCGTCCCCTCCCCCCCCCCCCCCCCCCCCCAAAGGTTTGCCTCAGGATTGGGGTGGGTGGGTGTTTGGAGATTTAACGTCCTTTTCCACCACATACGGGTGATATCAAAGACGGGGCAACGATGAAAAAGCCAGCACAAATATTTGGCCCCAGCCGGGATACGAACTCACGACCCGAGCATCAGAAGTCCAACGCTCTACCATTCGGCCACTCCGGCTCCCGTCTCAGGGTGAGTGAGTTTTTAGGGCTTAAAGCCGCGCAAGCCACAAAGACTAATTCGCGGCTGAGTGTGCCTGCACTACATGAAAAAAACAAAAACAAAAATGTAACGTTGGACAAAGGATGAAAACTGGTCTACGGGGCAATATAAACCTAGGACATGCAGGAGACGCTGCACCTTCATGTTAATTTCTCGAACTCCCGGTTTCCCGTCTCAGGATTGGGAGCAACAGCGCTAAACAGATCCATATATCACATGGCCTCAAGCGGACGTAATGCAAACCTTTCGAAAGCTGGGAGATCCCTTTTCTGTTCAATGCAGCAGCGTGAGGTTTGGGCGGCCTAAATGAGCCCCGGGATGGGTTTCCAAGAAGAAAAAAAAAAAAAAAGGAAAGGAAAAAACGTCAGTAGCATCTTCAAGGCCTTTTCTCCTGTGCCTGTGCGAAATCGCTTCTCTTCTCCGCAGCGCAACAAGTGTTCCCCCGAGTATGAGGTTTTCCGCTCGTCTTGTCATTGAGTGGCTTTTCCACAGATCCTCAAGATGTTGCAAAAAAATTAATGATAACTGAGGGAACTCGCAAGATCTCAGACAAGAAGGAAGGTTTTCCATTGATATTTTCCTGTTACAGTTTGCGTAAAGGTGGATTTCTTTATACTTTTAAAAATTATTGTTTTTCTACAGTTTGCTATGATCAAGCAGCAGCTTTCTTTGTTGGGTAGCGGGTCGCATGTGTCGATAAAGGAAAAGGCCACAGTGTTAGTATTCCCTTATTATTTCAACCCATTTTAAATGATGGATCAACACAATCCTTTTTTTTAAGCGCGGATGATAATATCATGTAAATATTGTGTATCTACTGCAACACTGAATTTTTATTGCTTTGTAGTTGTTTTTCTTTTCCTTAACTGTCCAAGTAGCTCCCACACAATCCTTGAATTGTCATCGCGACTGATAATGATACATATCATGTGACAAATATATTTCTCTTATTCTTTTTTTCACTCTTTAAATCACTTCATTGTCTGTTTTTCAAAGAGCCGGCCATTGGCTGTCAAAATGTCACAGCCGGCAATGATCACGGTGATAGACATAGATCTTTATCATCACAGAGACTGCGATAGACACGAGCTTTATTCACTCTCTTCTTTATACCACTACAATTCTTCTCCATCTAATAGCTGGCTATTAGCTCTCCACATTCCACAAACTAATAATACAAGGAATATAAGGTGATCGAACTCCACGACCTCCAAGCCCAACGCCTTATCTGTTTAACCACTGAAACCACAAGCACCGCGCCCATTGCCCCCCTGACGAGCATCTGGGCAAACAGATAGGAAAGCCGGCGGTTTGCCTGATCCGGCAGGGGTCCAATCCAGACACTTGGCCCCGTCATTTATGGCCAACAAAGCCGCTCGGAGGGAGGAGGGCCGAGTGACAGAAGGGCGACAGAGGAAGGATTAGAAGCAAGCAGCGGGAGGCCCAACAGCAACAGATGACTCAGTCCTCACATGCTCCGTGTACCATTTCGCTTAAAAACTGGTGCTTTTAGAAAGAAAAACAGTGACAGAATGCATGTCACAAAGATATTTCCGTATTTTCTTGTTCTCCATTTTTGAGTATGTAATTTGTTTTAGTCACGCACGCACGCACGCACACCACACCACACACTCAGAAACAACAACAACAGTAAAACAAAGCAAACGAAAAACAAACATACAACAACAAACATACCAAAAACAAATAAGGAGAGAAAGGCAACAAACAAACAAACAAACAAACAAATGGAATGGCCTACACAAAGCATCAACACATACGTATCTATGTTTTCTTTTTTGTTGTTGCAAAAACTGCTCATCGAGCGGGCTAAAGAATTTTTGTCCTAATCAGTAATGTGTTTTGTGTCATGCTTGTTACAAACGCTCTGTATTGCTCACATCTTTGCCTCTGGGCCGTCAATTCGCCGCCAACAATTAAATTAGCGCATCAGTTTAATCTCAAGACAGCCAATAAGTGACACCTCTCCACTTAGCCACGGGAATTTTCACATCATAAACGCCACGCAAAAACAGAAAAGGCGAACGGCAGATCCTGGCATAATGTTCGCAGCTAAAAACAACAATTTAAAAAGCAATGCATTAAGTTAGACAGACAATGAGACACGATCTCCATCGAAGGAAAAGAAACTAGTCAGAGGCCATTCTGAAGAGGCTGAATACTTCAAGTTCGCCAACACCTGACAAGTATACGAGGCCCGTGCATGAATACAAGCAGTTTTGATACCCAAATCTTGAATATTCTCACCAAGTATTTCCGGTTGGGGTATCGCAAGGGTGGATTTTGTGGACACACTGTTGTGAGACTGAAGGAAGTACTACACATTTTAGCATGGGAATATTTATTATTGTATTTGTTCATTGATGTGTTTACTTATTTATTTATTTTGACCTATTTATTTATTTTGATCTGTTTATTTATTTATTTATTTTGACATATTTATGGATTGATTTATGTACTTATTTAATTGTACTATTATTTATGTATTTATTTACTTATGTATATTTATTCATTTATTATAATTATTTTATTACCCTTGGGAGGGTTGTTGGCCCAGAAGCAGCACCAACCACCTTGCTATCTACATGGTAACTACCACATCACTAAGTACCCCCCCCGCCCCCCTTTTTTTTTTTTGGGAACAGTTTATGGAAGTTGGGTGTCTTCCTTGATCTACGCCGAATGGACACAGAATACACAAGTAATGCTGGGTATAGTTTAAAATATCAATAGTGGCTGTAAGAATGAAGACTGAAGAGAGCGAACTTGACCAATTTATCAGAGCCAGTTAAAGAGAGAACGGGACTTCAGTACATTTAACACGTGCTGGTAGAACGGTCTCCCCTCTCTCTCTCTTTCTCTGGGTCTCTCTAGAGATGGTCAATAATCATCAATGAAAAGCGCGGACCCATTAATCTCTGGCACTTGTCCTGTGTCAATGACGCAGCTACCACTGGTTCCCTGGGGACTGGTCCAGTTGTTCCCCTTGTCTTTCTCCTGATCCACTTCCGGCACAGGGCGTGAATGACCGGCTTAGTGGCTTCCGTCTCTATCAGCGAGGACTTTTTTTAAAGGCTGAGCTCGGACCCCAGGAGACGAGTTAAAAACCCATGCTGTCGCTTAGTGGGACGAACTGCTTGTAACGACGAACTGAGCTATTGGGAAACCAAGTTCAGAGAGCGCTCTCCGATAAAGGAGACTGAGAACTGAGCCAAACGTTGCAGTTAGATAGCACGTGCAGTCAGATGTTGTCAGAGACAACTAAAACAACAACAACAACAAAACAACAACATAACAACAATAACAGCAAAAACAAAACAAAACAACAACAACAACAAAAATTAATAAATGCGAGAGTCTTTGGCATCTCATTAAAAACATACTCCCACGCGATTAGAAAACCACATAAGCAGCAAGACTTACATTTACGATTAGTCCAGACTGAATAAAATGTTGATATAAGTTGATATATGTAAGACGTGCTTTCCACTGACGCCGAAAGCATCTCTCCTTAACCTTGATCTCACTGTTCCATATCATGCGACAGTTCTATCTCACCGCTTAAACGTGTGCTCAGGGTTGGCATGGTCAGAAAGCAAAATATCTTCAGTGGTCCAACAATTACAAGTCAGTACGAGTACACGTACTGCTACGCGCGACTTCCCTTTGCTGTGAAACTGCGAAAGCAAACTGCCTCTAAATGGCCTAGGAGTCATTTGGTTAACGAACTTCGCTTATCGGTCATTCCGAATGACTAACCATTCGTCAAATTCAAGCAAAATTCCCCGAGAACTCGCCCGCAGAGCGAGCGATCAGCGATCATGATGGTGGCAACAGGTCAAGAGACTAGGTGACCGTGTACAAGCATCGCCGCGTCTTCAAATAGCCCCCCCCCCCCCCCCCCCCGTGTCAAGTTTCTCACCGATCGAAAGTAATAAACCATCTTGCCCTCTCCCTCTGCCGTTTATTGTGCTTACTCTAAAACCGTTTCCTGCGACTGTGTGAGGTGGATCTGTTTGTGTAACTTGTCCATCACGGTCAAGGATACATCAATTGCGGCCGACCTGGAAGTCTGACTGGATTGACTAGTGTTCAGCTGGACTGTTCAGGCAGGGTAGCTATCCCTTCCGCCCATAACCTGTCCGTTAGGGCCGTCTTCAGTCGGGCGTAAGGACACAAACTGAGTGTGGGGTCAAGTGCATTTTTTTTTTTTTTTTGGAAGTAGCTGTTTTGCGAGTGAGCTAGTTTGTAGTGATTTTTCTTGTCACGAAAAAGCGTGATTTTCGTGATTTTGGTATTTGATAGGCAAGATGCATGCCAGGGGAGCTGCAACAGGAGGCAAGTTGCTATGAAGCTGGGACTTTTTGCGCACAAGAGAGGCAAAGGTGACGCGAGCGGATTTATGTGAAGTGGCTCTCTGGCATTAAATAGACAGTAGACTAGCAATACTCCAGTGAGGCCTGAGCGGAAAGGAAACATTCAGTTTTCTTAAAACTCCTGTCAGTTACATGCCCTTGAATGGTTTGTGCATGGTGATTTTTATTTCTAGATTGAAGCATATTTCGGGGTGACTCTGATGCCTGAGGCTAATAGGGAATTTACAGGCTTTTTGAGGCCAGGTGCAATTGTATTTTGTGGCCATCGCTATTGTAACACTTGGACAACTTGCAACAATGTTAACACGCGTGCACGCTCAATCAATTTTACATGACAACAATCGTCGTCAAACCCTTTTGAATGGCAATAGCACCGGACAAATAAAAACTGCCCGCCGTATTGTTTAACACCCTTTGGTGTCGGTATGCGTAGTGAGCGAGAGTCGGGGTCAAGTTCTGCTGGTCTTAAGTCTTGGTAGGATTTACATTCCATCGGCCGAGTGATTGCTGTGCCGGTAAAAGCCATAAACAACAATGGGCGTAATACCAGTACTTTCGCTTCCATCGTGGGATGAGTCAAGGGAAGGGCTGGGGAGTTTCTCACACCACTGATGGCCCGGGTCTGGGGTGAAGGAGATGGTGTTGTATTTTATCAGTCTTCCCCTTGGGGGCCGGGTTGCTGATACTGGCTGGTTCCATGTGGGACTTCATCCTAGTTCAGTTTCCTGTACTGTCGATTCGTCATCGCCGTCGCCGGTTTCAAACAAGCGTGTGATACCTTATCGGCGAAGTGTGAAAAAGGAAAAAGATTTGCTCGTGCCGGAGACATATCCATCACCAAGAATGAAGACTGTTCCATGAGCAACGTACCATTTAGGCATGGCTTCCCCTCTAATCGAGGATGTGGCGTCGCCGATCACTCATGGGTTGCCCGAACTACGTACCATTATGCTTTGTCATTATGGTTTTTCTTATGAATCAATAATTTAAAAAAAAAACCCTACCCACACACACACACACACACACACACACACACACACACACACACACACACACACACACACACAGAGCAAAATCGTCTAGTATGTCACGTAGATATGTTTGTAACTATGTTGACATGTTTCACCTTACACACGTGCACTATTGTTTTTGTTTGTTCTTTTGTAACATATGCGACGTGCTGTTTGGACTGTTGTGATTTCTTTCGTCCTACATGTGTTTCTGTAGTTCTGTACGTATAAGAATCGTGTATGATGCATTACTTGACATTCCTAAATACCCCAAATGGGGAGAAAAGAATAAAATCTTTGAATCTTTCAATCTTTGAATCACACACACACACACACACACACACACACACACACACACACACACACACACACACACACACACACACACACACACACGCACACGCCTTTGCAAACAAGGAAAGCTGCGCTTAGTTCTGTTTTGTCAATGCAATGTGAAAAGGAAAAAAAATCGCCTTTTGTGCTCTTTTGCCATGATGCTGTCGTTTATGTTATCAGTTAGATGCAGCTGATTTCAAAATGGCATCACTGCGACGGCAGGAAAAGCCGATATGCGTTCCGCCCCATCTCTAAGACGTCTCTCCCCAGCGTCAACTCGAAGTCCGGAATGTCACCCTCATGGTCTTCCTACTTGAAGAGCCGTCCATTCATCTCCGGCTGACCAAAAGGCGACACCAGACGCGAGTCATCAGCAGATCGATATAATACACAATACGGACCGAGTGCCGTCCTCGGCGTCAACCCAGCTGGACACAAAGCTGGACAAAGCCCGGACAAAGCCGTCTATAGCACTAACAGCCGTCCTCTCCATGACACTACTGACCAGCGCGATTCCACGTCTCTAGCCACTGTACCGTACCGCTGAATTCTAGGGATCAAACTCTCTTCTTCGCTTCGGTGTGGCCATTGTGACGGCAACAATGATAACAAGACACTGATGGGGATCTGGCGTAGTGGTTAACCGTCTTCTACAGACACTACCGTCATTTGTCTGGCATAAACCACACAAAAAACGTACTCAAGGGTAACCAACGTCAACAGAAACCGTTTCCACGAGAGCAATACTCTTCTTTACTAATTTCCAACACTAATTTCTTGACCCATACTCCAAACATACAAATAGAATTTCTGGCTGTTAGGAGTATAGAAGCACGGCAAAGAAATCTTGTCGTAGCTCGGGAAGACTGCGCTAAGGGGTCCGGTCTGCGGTTTGCAAGACCCCTGGTTTGAAACTCCCCTGGTGGGCAGGAATATGGTTCGGGAATCTTCCTCATCAAATCGAGTCAAATTCACGTGCAGACTCGTTCACGATGCCTGTCTTCCCTTCGTGTATACACGCATACATGAATTAATATTTTTAAGTGTGCACGTTAAAAATCCCATTCCAAACGGGAGGTGCCGCGGAACGGAGAAAATGTTCACATTATGCATGGACGGGACAAAAATGGGTGGCACTGTCCTATGGCGAGGGTCCTCTCTCCCCACCCACCCCCCCCCCTCCCCCGTCCTTGGGGGAAACAGCCCGAATTTTTCTTAATCCGGTATGGGGCTATAGGAGGGTGGGGTGGGTGTTTGGAAGTTTAACGTCCTTTTCCACCACGTATGGGTGATATCAAAAACTGGGCGACGAGAAAAAGGCCAGCACAAATATTTTGCCCCAGCCGGGATTTGAACTCATCGGGCTATAAGACATACCAGATAAGAAAAGATAAGATAACTTTATTCCTCCCTCAGTGAGATATTGCGGCGTCTGATCTGACAAGACAATAAAATCCAAATAGATGCAGTGAGCCAGACGCGCGCGCGCGCGTGCCCGCACACATAACACACACACACACACACACACACACACACACACACACACACACACACACACACACACACACACACACACACACACACACACACACACACACACACACAACTCGATCTTCCATACGTGTACGAAAATGCAGCCAAACTACACTACTTTAGGAAATGATGCATAGTAAAAACATCACGGTGATTTACCAGTAATACCAACGCCATTCCAGACCTCCTAGCTACTGTGCCACTGGTCATGAATTTTTAGGGACCTAGCACTCCGGCCTCGCTTCGCCGTGGCGCTGGCCGGCCATTGTGACGGGCAACAATGATGACAAGATTGGGGGACTGGCCGCCTCTTTTGTCAGCCAGTGCTTAATAACGCGTGGCCCGTGCTCGTGTGTGCCAAACGCTGCCTCAAGTGGCTATTATCCCAACTCGGTGAGTTACCGCCAACCCTGACCGCTGACTCATGTGACTGACAGTCTGTTATGATTGACAAAACAATGAATATGGAGAGAGGCCCAGAGCGGGGACCGGAGCTCCGGCAGCGACGTCTTCGCGGGCGCTGATCGAGGCTTTAATCGAGCGCCGGCACGGGCGAATCCCGGGCCAGTGATCCATCGGGGATCCATAGAGTTGGATGGAGTTATGTCCCTTTGGCACCCCTCATCAGTAATGGGCTGTTTGCTTGGTCTTTGGTTATATGGAGCTCGGATATTCAGATAATCCGGGCATAAAGCCCTCGTAAGGACATACCAAGGAGCGTTGTTATTGATTAAGACATAATCCAACATTAATCAAATCAGTTCCTACCAGATTAATTTAGGGTTGTGCACCAGTGGCCGCCTCACCCCAAAAAATCATACCGTTAACCGGCCCCCGTAGTGTACTGGTTACTGGTTAGCACTTCGGACTATGGACCGGGAGACCCTGGTTCGAGTCCCAGCCGAGGCAAGCGGGATTTTTCCTACCTAGGTCGGCTCCTACCTATGGGCCCAATGGGGAGGCTGTTGCCACACAGCCGAGATTCACCCACTTCACGGGTGCGACTTTGGGGGTGCTTCCCTAGGAATGACACGTCTTATGACGTGGATGATTACACGGCCAGCACCGCAGGTGCCGTAGTTCCCGGGCCTGGTAAATGCCGGGATATTTATGACAGGAAGCGTGGAATGCGGCCCTGTCCCGCAGTCCCAAACCACACGGACCTCCATAGCATCATCTTACCATCATCCTCACCTCCATCATCATGCATAATAAAAAAAAAATTGCCCCAACTTCCGAGCCCTCCGTGGATTCCACCCATTACCAGGGAGGAACACCACTGAAGCCGGCAAAGAGTTGTGGCAGCAAAAAAAAAAAAAAAAAAATCATACCGTTAATTTATGTCTGCATGGATTTCAGTTTGGCTCAGTGGGAGTGTTGCACTTTGATTATACTCATGTTGTCTGCGTTAAGAACCGCCAATCTTGCCTTAATTTCGCACACAGGGCCAAAACCGAAAATGAGTCCAAAATGTGGGGAACTGACTCGTGTGCGGTACGTAATGCGTTAAGACATATTTCAAGAGATCCGGAAGAGTCCCACTGTTGAACTAGATAAAGAACTTACCTATCGGCTCTTGGTACAAGGAGGCCAAACTAAGGGACCAAAGCCGCCCCCATCACTGACCATGTTGACATGCAAGACCATTGCGGAGGGGTTCCCGGGGCGTAGCGAATTCATGTCGCAATTTCTCTTTCAGTCGTTTACGGTTCCAAGCGATCATATAATATATATAATTCATCCCCCATGGGCAAATGAAATGTCTGCTCAACAATGACAATACAATACATTTAATTTCTGTACACACACACACACACACACACACACACACACACACACACACACACACACACACACACACACACACACACACACACACACACACACACTTTTCTCGCCCGCTCCCTCACTCTTCATTCAAACTATCCAATCACAGCAAAACAGGCGTACCTGCAGGGTAAGATCATAGACTGTTACTGGTTTTGTCTTTGCTATTCTATATTTAGGTGTATAGTGATGTTTCCTCATAATGCATGGCAATAAACTGTAGCCGATGTCGAGTCTGCTGTGTGGGCTTTTTAGCCGGCTGTCCTATCGGACATACCGATCTAGTGAGTGGTGTGGGGTATTCAACAACAAAGACTTGTTCTCTCGATGGTGGTCGAGTGAATAAGGAGACATTGTGGTTTGTTCCAGGCGGCATTCTTCTAGTTGATATGATTAAGCTCGCATTTTGTACATCAGTGTCTTTTTTGTTCGCTGAACAATTCGTGAGTTGATGACCTCATCAGTGAACGAAGACTCAGTGTGAATGAGAATGTCTGGCGGCTTGCGTTGGTAATTTAAATTAGGTTTTTCGTGCTCCTAAATAACTCATAGAAACACCTCATGGCATACAGCGTCGCTTGTTATTTGAGTGTTGTAACGCACTAAATTCATTACGACTCACTGGAATGCGAGTGACGTCAGTGTTGGACGCGGAAATTCATGCAATTTCATGTATTCAAATATATTTTTTAAAATATATTATCACTGTTCGTACAAAAAAAAAAGACTCTTGTCGTCCCAAAGCAAATTTTTGCATACTGAGACGATAAAGTTCATTCTTGTCTCATCTTATTTTATCGTACCCTCTCACATTGCAATATACAGTTTGTACTCAGCGCCTGGGTTGTCTTCGTGCACTGGCAGCCAGAAAGACACCATTAATTCCATACTCATAATAAGATTTTGCATAATTTGGTCCAAATCCCCTTTAAAACTTAAATAATTAAATGGAAAAACGGGCGGACCATAGTTTTAACACCAACATATACCACCACCACCACCCTCCCCCCCCCCTTTTTTTTTAAAAGACTGAATTATATCCTGCCTCTGTAACCCGACAGGCAATAGAATGTTGGAGGCATGACATCCGCCGGTTGTTTGAATTTTAAACCAACATGTGTCATATTTCCAGCGGCGCGTTCCTCAACTGTTTTCTCCTGACTAATTGGCCGGTTTTGTTCAATCTGAAGTCATCCATATTTGTCATGTGACTCATACTCACTAAACAGCCAAGGAAACAACAGAGAGAGAGAGAGAGGGGGGGGGGGGCGGTAGTGATGGTGCTGGTTGGGGGAAAGAGGGGTGGGGGTGTGAGACATCCTGGCACAATGCTTGGTGTTTCATTCACAAATCTGTTGTCATCTGTCCCTAGAACTTTACTCCCCTCTCCAAAAACCTCTTCACCCCCCACCCCACCCCCTTCCCCTCTCCCTCCACCCCCAACCCTACAGTCGCCCCTCCCTTCTTCTTTTGTACCCCTCCCCTAAAACCATTGTTTCCTGCCTTGCCCTCTGCCCCCTTCCAAACCCCTACCCCTCATCCCCCATCCCCCTCCCCCCCCCCACTCCCGCTACCCTGGAAGTTACCATTTTCTGTGAAGCCGGCACCCTCCTGTCAGTGCGTGTGTGACTGTGGCAGAACTGAAGGATGAGCCAGTGAGTCAGCTTCAATGAGGCGGACGATGCGAGGGATGAATGGAAACAACGACAGACGTCATCGCCCGGTGGTCCCTCAGCTGTCACAGCTACAGCTTTTAGTGGACACTGCCGCTCGGCTGCTGAAGCGGCGTACGCTTATATGCCTTACGTCATTGAGGAGAAACTTGACGTACGCCGTGAAGAGGGTGGGGGTGGGGGTGGGGGGGTGTTTGGGGGTTTAACGTCCTTTTCCACCACATACGGGTGATATCAAAGACGGGACAACGATGAAAAAGCCAGCACAAATATTTGGCACGCCGTGAAGGTATACGGTTCGCCCCCTTGTGGCATTTGCATCTCGTGTAAATGCACTGCGACCGTCTAAACAACACAGCGATTGCACCAGTACCACTAGGTAACCCTAACCCTAAATCTAACCCTATACCGAGCTAAGCAGGTGAACTATACTAAATGAGCGTGGCTGCGTTGGTACATGGCCGGGTTCGCCCGATATTGTGCGAGGGTCCCAACTATACTAACCGAGCTCCGTGCTGTCTCTAGGCTAGTCAAATTACACATTTCTAATAGGGCAAGGGGAACAAAATTAGATCCCAACATTTTATTATTCATTTACCATACAATAGTCAGTCATGCAATACTCAGTTATTATCATCATTATTATTATTACTAGTAGTAGTAGTAGTAGTAGTAGTAGTAGTCAGTAGTAGTAGTAGTAGTAGTAGTAGTAGTAGTAGTAGTAGTCAGTAGTTACAGGAAACAGCAGAGCACAGGCCTCTTATGCAGTGGTGGTCTTCCGCAAAAGTTCCTCCGTCCGCGTCACCGTTTAAAAACGACCGTTAAGCTTACCATTTTCACACTATGAGCCCATGTAGTTCGACTATTTTATGGTAGGCATGCAGTATGCATGTTTGCGGGTACAGTAGTGTGCTGAAAACCGTTTTAAATACTGTAATTGCTATTAAAAAAAAACGCATTGTCAGTTGACACACTGAAATCTCACTTACTAGTCCTCCACTAGAAATTGCAGACTTCGAAGTGTCATTTCATTCTGCCCGTACGCCATTTTACGAATCGAGTATGCAGACTGATAAGAGAGTACCGAGGTTTCTTCTCGATCAGCAGTATTTAGTGAAGATTAAACGCTCCGATTGGAGGATCGCCTCACGGAGACGAGGTTCCAGTCTGGAATTTCGACTTCTGATTAATTTTTTTTTCCGGATGAATTTGATTGTCAGTCAGTGCGCGGACAGGTAATCAAATGGGCACCCACTAACCTCCTCCCACCCCACCCCCCTTCACTCCCCGACTTCCCACAGACCCCGCTCCCCCCAGCCCTTCCAATGAAAGCAAACATCCCTGGAACAGATAATGTAGTAATGTACATGTATATGAAGGTGGAAAGCCAGTTGGAGGGTGAGTGGGTGTTGGGGAGTTTAACGTCCTTTTCCAACACGTAAAGGTGACTGATATCAAAGATGGGGCAACGAGAAAAAGGCCAGAACAAATAATTGGCCCACGCCGGCTGGGATTCGAACTCACGACCCGAGCATTGAGAGTCCACTGCTCTACCATTTGAACTATCCCCGAAAGCAAGTTGGAAGTTGGACACGCGACTGACATTAACTTTGCAGGACTGTGAAAGAATGGCAATCCGCCGGTCTCGCAGACAACCAGGAAACATGTGAGTCTTGCATGAACGCTGATAAGACCGATAGTGTAAGGGAGAGTTTTGTTGTTGTTGTTGTTGTTGTTTGTTTTTATTTTGTTTTTTGGAGGGGGGTGGAGGGGGGTGGAGGGGGGTGGAGGGGGCGAGGGGGGAGGGGGGCGGCTACAGAGGTAGGATGGTATGAATAGAAACGGACAGAAATAAAAATGAGGGGGTAAAAAAAAAGTAACCAGCGAAAACGGAAATCCGTAACTTGAGAAACAGAAATAGCTGTTCGCTCCCCGCCCCACTCCTAAAGCTTCTCTCTCTCTCTCTCTCTCTCTCTGCTGCCGTCTCCGTGACGAAGCCACCCCGTCGGCATCCGATTCAAATTAGAACCTAATCAAAGGCGGCGCTAGCAGAACTTTCCACCAATCACAACTGGCGACACAGGCCATCACGAGCCATTCGGGTTTGTCATCGTGACGCAGAAAGCGCCAGAATGCGAACTGACGGGACCAGAACTTGGCTGACCGGCGAAACCACGGGGTGTACTCAAAATGGTTGCGAGTGTCTCCCGTGCTACTCCGATTGAGAGTTTCGACGAGGATTGCTCTTAAGTTCTGAAGAGAGAGAGAGAGAGAGAGAGAGAGATAGAGAGAGAGAGATAAGCGATTATCGATACTGCAAGTATTTATGTATGGATATGCCGTGGTGATTTGGTAATTAGGATTGTGATTGTATGAGACGCCGGGATTATTTGTAATATGTGTGTGTGTGTGTGTGTGTGTGTGTGTGTGTGTGTGTGTGTGTGTGTGTGTGTGTGTGTGTGTGTGTGTGCGTGTGTGTGTGTGTTGGGGGGGGGGGGAGTTTCGCGTCCTTTTCCACCACGTTTTGGGTGATATCAAAGACGGGGCAACGAGAAAAAGGCCAGCACACATACATGTATTTGGCCCACGCCTGGATTCGAACTCACGACCCGAGCATTGAAAGTCCAGCGCTCTATCATTCGGCTATCCCTGCTCTGTATCTGTGTGTGTGTGTGTGTGTGTGTGTGTGTGTGTGTGTGTGTGTGTGTGTGTGTGTGTGTGAATAGATTTGCTATGACAGATGTGATGGCTGCAAGTAAATCATAGTTATTATTTTGGGTTTTGTTGGATTTTACCACATACAAAATCAATTTCATGTTGTTTTGTTGGTTCAACCTTAATCTTAATTTTTATTTTGTTTCGAGCTGTGAGTCCAAAGACGATTTTCCACTTTATACCTCTTATTTAATGGACAATATAGTATTTTTTTCATTTGAATTTGAAATACTGAGCATGCGCTTGTCTTTGTTTTTTACTTTGTTAGTCAAAGTCGCTATATGGTTGATAAAAGGCGCCTATATTTCATGATGACAAGTCCGCTGGAAACACTCCGCGCTATTCACATTTGAAAATGGAAACACTAGATGCTATCGTTTGGAAACACTTTATCTTTGCGGTGCCACTGTTTGGAAACCTAGAAGTCGGACTAGCACCACAAACACTCGCGCTCGTTTTCACTACCCCCCGTGGAAACAAGAACTGAGAGAAAAAAAATCCGGGAGGGGAGGGCAGATCAGAGGAGGGGCACTCGTAGGTGACGCGGTGCACGTGCAGCTCGCTCGCCTTTTCCAGCTGAGTGAGATGAGAAAGCAGCTCAGCATGACGTAGCCACTGATCCGTAGCCGGGGTCGCCCCGCATGGTTGCTCGGACCTCAGTCGCTGAGCCTTTGAGTTTGAGTTTTGATCTGTGTCATACTCATCGGGTGCATGCAAGCGTGAGTCAGCGACGCCCGGTCGGCCGTGTCGCTCGGTCGCTCGGTCGGTCCCGGGGTCTGTCGGCAACTGTCAGCATCAGTCAAGAATGTTCACAGGCTGGCTTGTCTCGTAAACTTCCCAGTCTTGAACTTGATTTCTTCACCAGAACCCCTGGCGAACAATCTAACACTTGCAGAGTGTGTTGGTTCGGTTGAGCCCAATATTACAAAAAAAAGAGAGGAGATTTCACTGAGTGGATCCATGTATGGAGAAGCTGTGACATTTAAGAGTAAAGCAGGCTGTAGATATCGACATAGCTCATTGTAATCTTGTTTCCGTCATCTCTATTGACAAACTCGGGATTTAAAAAAAAAATAAAAGTACTACTAGCGATTTACTCTATAGTTTCAAACCGAACAGACGAATGGCGTTCAACGAAAACGCTGTCGCCTTCATTCATGACTCATTTCCGAATGGTAACAGAAAAAAAAAAATGAAATTAAAATTCACCAGTCAAACATTCCTGCAGTATATACAAATCCCAAGGTAGTTTTTGTTTTTGCGTAAGAAGCCTTTGATTTTTTTTTAAACAACAACACACAACAATTTATTACTGAAACAAGGAATTACGTTTTCGAAGTAAAATGTCATCAAATCTTTTCGATTAAAAAAATAAATGAGGTGTCCCTAGAATAAAGCAGACACATGCACCGATAAAGGAGGACGATTGCTGTGTCAAACAAGGGAATTTCACGGGAGGAAAAGGAAAAAGACACGGAATGGGACAATAGAAATAAAACAAATGAGATGCTGCCTAACAAGAGACAAAGCCCGAGTGCCATCAGCCCTCCAGTTCTTGAAGACAGTCACAAGATGATGACCTAATTTACGGCATCCCTCATCAGAACGGGTTCATGACTCACAAAATCCCTTTGCCCCCCTCCTGCACCCCACTAAACCCTCTCTCCGCCCCTCTGTCCGACCCTCCCCCCTCCCCTTCCCTCCCATCCTCCATGCTGTCTGTTGTTGGGTGTGTAATCAGGCCAGGCATCGCTACCATCATTGACGAGGACATCATCCTCTGTCGCCATCGGACTGGGCGGTGGACAACGGCCAATGTACCATGGCGCGACCCGAGACTCGCCCTCTGATTGGTCAGGTTCCCGCTGGCCTGCTGGTGCAAACTAGTGATAACTCATCGCTTAATGGGTCTGTGCCCGCACAGTCTTCACTGACTGTGTAAACCAGATGAACGCTTGTTCCTTAATATAATTATTTCTCTTGTTAAAACAAAGCAAAACCAAAACAATCGAACACCACCACCCCCACCCCCCCAAAAACAAACAAACAACCAAAACCAAAACAAAAAAAAAACCAAAAAAACAAAAAAAACAAACCCCCCAAAAACAAAATAAAACAAAACGAAAAAGAAAAAACAACAAAACACAAACAAACAAAAACAAACAAACAACAACAACAAAGCATTAAACAGAAAAAAGGGAAACGGAAAAGAACAAAAACAGAAAAATACTCTTAAAATAGTGAATGAATTCTCAAATCTGGTCAAACAAATGCGGTAACAGCAATTTGAAACTATGAAACATCAGGATTTGGACGGAGTAGGGGCGAATGAAGGGACTACTTCAAATACCGATCAAATTTTAAACTGTTTAGCATACTATAATTGTTTTCTTGCTCGTCCATCGGAAAGATATCTTGTGAAGATTTATGATAATAATCTCTCTCTCTCTCTCTCTCTCTCTCTCTCTCTCTCTCTCTCTCTCTCCCGACAGCATCTTCAGTTTCCTGAAAGAGGTCAACCTGTTCTATAAATTATAGACTTCAAACATTCAGTCTTTCACTGACCAA
>JACVVK020000225.1:252500-255000 GCA_018292915.2 Batillaria attramentaria
CATACATACACATTATCAGTCAGCACTCAATTATCAATACCATACACCACAAGTAAACACCGCCTCGAAAAGCAAAATTCGCCTAACTGACTGATGACCGCCCCTCGAAACACGTTTTCACAACGCCTAAACTTGGGAGCGTGACTGAGTCGCGCTTTGCGAAAGAAATCTGATTCATCGCTTTCAGGCCCAACCCTGTTACAAACTGAATCGGCTCTCGGATGGCTGTTACTGTGAGTGTTAGGATATCGTATCTCTAACAAATGTTCGTAACTCTATTACACGCTGGCGTATCTTGAAGGCGACGGGCATGGCAGAGGGGTGGGAATGGAGGGGGTGGGGGTGGGGGAAAGGGGGGGGGGGTCTGGAGAGGAGAGGAGGGGGGAGGGTATGGAGCAAAAGAGGTCGGTAGATAGGTTGTGACAGTGTGACATGTGTGTATGCCTTGTGAAGAATTCGCCCAGTTACTGAAAGAATAAAATTTGTATCAAGTGCATTTTTACTTTACGCTTTTTCGTGACTAGGCCTAGAACAGGAGACAAGTTACAACTTCTACTTATTGCGGGGGGGGGGGGGGGGATGGGATGGGTGTGTGGGGGGGGGGGGGGGGGGAGGTGCAAGGGCTTGGAGATGCAGAGGCATACCTGACAAACAAACAAACAAACAAACAAAAGAACGAACGAGCGAGCTAAAGACGAAATAACGGGTAGACCGGCAACTCATACTGAAAGTTATTATTATTAACATTATAATAATTAATAATTATAATTATAATATTTTTTAATTTGTCATTCGGACAGTTAACTCAATTCCTACCAAGTAAGCTTGGGATTGTGCCCCGGTGGCCAAAAAAAAAGAAAAAAATCATGATTGATTCAATCTGCGTAGATTGAAATTTGGCTCGGTGGGAGTGTTGAACGTTGATAATACTCGTGTTTGTTGCAATAAGAGCCGTTAACGAACCGCCGTTCATCTTGCCTGATTTTTGCATATAGGACCGAAACCGAGAAAGAGTCACAACGTGGAATACTCGTTCGCGGTACGAAATGTGTTAACTCTTAAAGGCCCAAACAAAAATCGCGTTTTTCTTGAAATCTTCATATTACTAGGAGCCACTTCAAGCCACTATCATGCAACCTGCAGCAGTCTTTGGCGTATACCGGGGAAGGCCCGCGCCTTGCGTAATAGTGGCTTTAAGTGGCTCCAACTGGTGTGTAGTGGCTGTTTCTTTTAAAATAGTCTTTCATATAGTGGGCAGGGGGCGGTCGGGCTTAATAATAATAATAATAATAATACATGGCTTTTATAGAGCGCCGTTCTCCAGTTTCAAGGACTCGCTGCGCTTAAAGCACACACACACACACACACACACACACACACACACACACACACACACACACACACACACACACACACACACACACACACACACACACACGCTATTTACATCCCCTCCGCTTACATACAATTTGGCAGTGCAATGAACTCATGATGCACACAGACACTGAGGCTTAACAGAGGTTTAGCTGTCAAAGGCTTGGCGGAAGAGATAGGTCTTCAGAAGCGATTTAAACAGAGGCAGTGAGGTCTCAAGGCGGAGTTCGATTGGCAAGGAGCTCCAGACAGTCGGGGCTAAGAAGCTGAAAGAGCGCTCTCCGGCAGTTTTCATGTTACGCTTCGGAATTGTGAGGAGTTTGGGCTCTAAAGAGTTAATGCCTATACGTCATCAGCTTGTTGTTTTCGGACTCCGAGTCATTGCGTCGTTCCACTGACGACTGATTCCGCCACTGCCGGAATGCGGCGCTCCGTGATTGTATAACTTTCATCGTAATATATCGACGAATCTCTGTGTAGTACAACAGGAATTAGCAAAGCTTGTAATAACCGTACGCCTTGTCCAACAACTTATTATCAAAGTCCCGCTTTCAGTTTCCATGGCTCCAGCATAATCAACAACATCAGTTTATCAGTCTGTCTCTATCCCGCTGCCGCTGAGGCTGACATCATGGCTAAATATAAACGGCTTCCCGCTGGCCGAAAATGATTAACAAGCCCAACAACACATCGGACAACCCGCAATGACTAGATGGTAAATTCCCGAAAGCAAGTCAGTCATGCTGGGGAGAAGAATGGTCAGCGGCCTACACATTACGAAGTTCCGTGGCGAAATTAGAAGAAGGTTATTTTGACTTTTTTTTTTTTTTTTTTGGTTTGTTTTCCAGGCTAAAGCCGCAAGGCTTCACGTGAAATTACTTTCATTCTGAGCCGAGATCTCTGCTGGGCTAAGACACGTCGTGAAGGAGAAAGAAAGAAACATAAGGGAACTTACTTCACAAAACAAATACATGTGACACAAAAAGAAAAAAAAAAAGAAAGAAAGAAAGACTGAAGAAAGAAATGGAGAAAGAAAGAAAGACTGACTGAAGAACTGAATAAAGAAAGAAAGAAAGAAAGAAAGAAATGGAGAAAGAAAGAAAGACTGACTGAAGAACTGAATAAA
>JACVVK020000225.1:260000-287500 GCA_018292915.2 Batillaria attramentaria
AGAACTTATTGGCACAAGCTTGTCGTTGCCGCTATGCTAAAAAACAACAACAACAACACAATTAAAACACATTGAAACAACACCTTTTCTACTTACAAGAGAAGACTGAAATAGAGAGAGAGAGAGAGAGGGGAGGGATGGAAGTTAAAGAAGCGGGGGGTGGGGGGGGGGGGAGGGGGTGAAACTGATGAAGCGCTGAAACAAAGGAACCTGGCATGCAAGTTTAATTGAGCAAATGAAGAGTGCTGTCACGAGGAGGGTCATGGCATGAGGCATACGATGGAGAAAGATGATAGTGGTGGTGGGATGGTGTGGGAGAGTAGACTGGGTGTGGAGGGAGGGGTGGGGGGGGGGGAGTGTGCAAACAAACCAACAAACAAACCAACAAACATAAAGTAGTGTCGGACCGACGCCTGTAGGTATGGCCTACCGTGACGTGCTTGCTGTAAGATTGATCAGGCTGTGTGTAGCTGACACTAGTCTTGGTGTCGCAAGTTACACCTGCCGTTTTTTCGGCCTCATCTCATTTGTCTGATCGTCCGTGTGTGTGTGTGTGTGTGTGTGTGTGTGTGTGTGTGTGTGTGTGTGCGTGCCACGTGCGTGTGTGCGTGTTTGCATATATATGTGTATGCGTATCATGGTGTGTGTGTGTGTGTGTGTGTGTGTGTGTGTGTGTGTGTGTGTGTGTGTGTGTGTGTGTGTGTGTGTGTGTGCCGGAGAGAGAGAGAGAGAGAGAGAGAGAGAGAGAGAGAGAGTGTCAGTGTTTGTGAGTGCGTGTGTGTGTGTGTGTGTGTGCGCACGCGCGTCTCAGTGTGTGTGTGTCAGTGTGTGCGCACGCGCGTCTCAGTGTGTGTGTGTGTGTGTGTGTGTGTGTGTGTGTGTGTGTGTGTGTGTGTGTGTGTGTGTGTGCGCGCGCGCACGCGCGCTTCTGAAAAACACGGCTCGTATTAACGATAGCAGGCGCGGTTATGAGTGATTTTTCCTGCAGACGTGTGCATAATCCTGTCAGAGGGGGAGTGGGGATGCGCCAGATGGTTTAAAAGAGTTGATGAGGGAGCTAGGACGCGTGGGGGAGGACTTGGGGTGAGGGGGGAGGAGGGGTGGGGGAAGGCTGGAGGGAGGGAGGGGGGCCGTGAGAGAGATGGAGATAGAGGGGGTTTTGACCAGCTGCGCGATGGTATGCCTGCTGACTCAGGGCGCGATTAGAATGACGTCACCCAGCGAGACAAAGCGAGTCTTTGGTGCAGTGCAAGAATCTGGAATTATGTTCAGTCACTCTCCGCACGACCTCTCACCCCTCACCCCTACCCTCCTTCCCCCTCGTCCTGGTTCCCAACCCTCTACACCCTCGATTCAATTCCAAACGTCTTCAAGGCATGATGGTCCGAAAACATGACAGACAGCTTATGACAGTTCGCCACGGAAGACTCTTGAAGAAGAAAAAGAAAGAAAAAAAAATTGAGAAAAAGGAATGAACGAGAAGAAATATTGTTCCCATCTGATACTGTAGTTGAGACTGAAACATGTGGGAAGTACGGCCGTCGAACACCTCATCTGTCTCAGACACCATTTTGTGTCTTTTTCTTTGTTCGATGAAATGTCAGTCATATTTTCAAAAAAGACTGAGAGAGAGAAAGAGAGAGTAGAAAGATTTTGAAACAAAAGAGATCGGAATTTTCTCTCTTTGTTCTCAGTGTGCTGAGCAGCAAAACAAACAACCCAGTTACCTTTGACACACACACACACTCACAGCCAAGAAGAGCAAAACACAGTGTAATCACACGCAATGCGGTAATTAGATCTATAGATAGATGTACAAACAAACTGGAGCCGAGAACACGTACAGCGGAGATCAATCACTCACGGACGGGACTTTGTCGTAACTTGATGTAGCGCCGGGCTTACAACGGGACATGACTAGATGTTACAACCAGAATTGTTAGTTAGTTAGTTAGGGCTTAACGCCGCGCAAGTTGCAACAAAGACTACTTCGTGGCTCACAACCAGAATTGACATAACTGGTAGTGGTCAGCTCAACTGCTGGTATGCTCGTCGGTTTGTGGAAAGTGTCGTATATTGTAAGTTTTGGGTTTTGTTGTTGTTTGTTTGTTTGTTTGTTTAGGTTTTTGTTTTGCCTTGCCTTTCTTTGCCTTGAATTGCCTCACCTTGTCTCGTCTCGTCTTGTCTCGTTTTGTCTTGTCTTGTCTTGTCTTGCCCTGTTTTGTTTTGCTTGTTTGTTTTGTTTTTATTTTTCTCTTCTTATCTTCTCCTGTCCTGTACTGACCTGCCCTGCCCTGAACTGTCTGTGTCCCTGTTTTGTCTCGTCTTGTCTTGTTTTGCTTTTCGTCTCGTCTCATTTTGCTTTTTGTTTGGTCTCGTTTGGTCTCGTCTCGTCTCGTCTCGCCTCGTCTCGTCTCAGTCTGATCTTGTGCTTTCTGTTTTTCAATGAATTGGCAAATAAAGTAGCGTAGTGGAAGTCCTCCATTGTCTCTAACAGCGCTCAGTGGGGAAAAAAATCAAAAATAAGTAGAAAGTTGCGAAAAACACACAGACGGACGGAATGACACGTAACGGGCTATGCAAACTCGTAAAAAAAAAAACTCCAACGACACTCTTCTTCAGTTTAGAGTGTGGTACTGACCATCTATCACACCTTCATATCAGTTTTCACTCCATTATATATATCGACGATGCAGTAAATGACTTTAAACTCTTGGCCGGTAGAATCCTTTCAGGCCTAAGGGTGGGTGGGGTGGGTGTTTGGGGGTTTAACGTCCTTTTCCACCACATACGGGTGATATCAAAGACGGGGCAACGATGAAAAGGCCAGCACAAATATTTGGCCCCAGCTGCCTTTCAGGCCTAAGTATTCAAACAAAAACTAAACAGAGCGAAGTGTTGATCCCACGAGGGTCATGTACTTTTGATGTGTAAAGTGTATCTGCATTATTAATTTTATACAAAAAGTACAACGGGATGGGAAATATTTAACAAACCAAAACTAAGTTCAAAACAGAAAATTGTTGTATATGTTTCTAAATTGTCGGCCACAGACCTTCCACTTGGGTGTTACAAACCCAAACTAAGTCAGATCTAGATAACCTGGCCAGACAGTTTAAAAACGAACTTATTACGGCTGTTGGTTAAAGGTCTGCAATCGCAACAAAACGCCGCAGTGTTTTTATTTTATTTTATTTTGTTGTTGTTGTTTTTGTGTTTTTTTTTAAACTGCGAGTCATGTGACTGTGAAATGCAGGCAACTCTGTCACACTTGCAGAGTTTGCAGCGCTTCGAAGACCCTTAAAAAATCCAGAGACTGAGTTTGCAGGGACTTCACTGTGCTTTTGGTCATTGATATGAGCGAGACACATTGTGAGTGTCCAGCGGGAGTTGTGTGATGCACGAGAAGACTAGACACTACGGTCAATGTCAAAACGCAAACTGAACTGTGAAATCAGCCCCCACCCCAACCCACACCCACCCCTTTTGCTTCATACGGGTTTCAGGGACGCTGAAAACTCTGTAACTGTGACAGAGTTAACTGTGCATTTGCACTGTCGTGGCTGTTTGTTGAGACTGCGGACCTTTCACCATAGACCGATGCAGCCGGCTGCTCTCGAAATGTCGACTCTCTCAAGGACTGAACTTCATGCACTCGACATGCGAGTCCTCATGTTCCCGGGAGTTACAAGTGGCAAAGGAATCACTTTCTGACAAGACATCAGTGCCCGCAGTGAGTTATCAATTCAAGGTGTCCAATCCAAGGGCTCCGCTTAAAGGTACACGCCTATCTGCTATTGATTAACTTGCCGCCGCACAGTCCCTGGCGACCGCTCACGCCATGTCGTCTGCGTGTTCGTCTCATCACAAACGTGATTACTAAAGCCGCTAATTGCAGGCAGAAGGGGGCAGACCTGCTTATGAAACAAAAGAAGCTCCCGTCAAACGGCACGCCGCCGCTGATATCTGTGTCATGACTCACCGGCGAGCAGCACGTGCAAAGCGAGGAAGCACTGAGCGCCGCAGCACATAGAGACAAAAGTCCGCGGTAGTGACAGTCGACGCCAGTGCGGCAGCACGGGGTGCAGTCAAAATGGTCGCCGGTGTTTCCGGTGCTGCTCCGGTTAAGCAACACTGACAGCTTCCTGGAGCATGTAGCAAATCTGCTAACTATGGTGCAGATTTTTTTTTCAACTTTGTGTGCAGAGCAAAAAATGGCAATCTAAGGCTTTTTGGTGGCTTTGTAACTACGTTTCATGCCAGGTAATAGTAAAACTGAACAGGGGAAAATGAGCCTGGGTGTGGACTATTTGTATTCATGCGCGGCTGGCACGAGAGCTAGCAGACGACAGAGGAATGACGGGGTATGCTAGAATTGCAAAGAAACGGAACATCAGAATTTGCTGAAATTTACGAGTCTTTGGCTGCTGGTGAATTGTAAAGCAATTTTAGGGTGTCATGTGCAGCGTTAAGTTTCATAGGAATATCATAAAAACTGTATAGCGTTTTCTTTGAAACCAGTCTGTATCTGTGCTGCGTAGCCTCCGCTTTAAAAGTTTCGATAATGATTGCCCTCACGTGAAGCCACATGTTCGAAATATGACGATATATGAGTCTTCACACGTCTTTGCATTTTTTTTTCTGCCACAAGTCTTTGCCGGCTCCAGTGGTGTTCCTCCCTGGTAATGGGTGGAATCCACAGAGGGCTCGGAAGCTGGGGCAATTTTTATTATGCATGATGATGGAGTTGGGGATGATGGTAAGATGATGCTATGGAGGTCCGTGTGGTTTGGGACTGCGGGACAAGGCCGCATTCCACGCTTCCTGTCATAAATATCCCGGCATTAACCAGGCACGGGAACTACGGCACCTGCGGTGCCGGCCGTGTAATCATTCACATCATAAGACGTGTCATACCAAGGGAAGCACCCCCAAAGTCGTACCCGTGAAGTGGGTGAAGCTCGAGTCGGCTGTGTGGGAAAGCCTCCTCATTGGGCCCATAGCACACCCGCTCTCGGTAGGAGCCGACCTTGGTAGGAAAAATCCCGCTTGCTTCGGCTGGGGCTCGAACCCGGGTCTCCCGGTCCATAGTCCGAAGTGCTAACCACCACACTACGGGGGGCGGTACGTCTATGCATTGTAGTACCGCGATAGTCAAAGTCGTTGTTTGATTGCTACACGTGCCCTTTCTCAGTTTCACGCCGACAGACCGAAGTCCGTTGGAAACACTCGGTGCTACTCAAATTTGATGATGATGATGATGATGATGGAGACTTGATATAGCGCACGGCTCCACCCTAACTGAGTGCTCACGGCGCTTAGGGAGAGGTTTTGAAAGGAAAGATAGTAAAAAAAATAAATAAAAAAAACTGCAGATGATTACCGGCGCGCGGCACTGAAGAGATAAGTCTTCAGGCGCTTCCGGAATGCGGTAATGCTGACTGCCTCCTTCACTGTCTCAGGGAGGGAGTTCCACAATTTTGGCGCCGCATTTTTGAAGGACCGTGCACCGTGCCTCTTCTTACTGGTGTCGTCAGTTGAAGGGAGCCGCAAACGGAGAGAACTTGCAGACCGCAAGTTGCGCGCTGGCTGGTACACAGGAATCAGTTCCTTCAGGTACGTGGGGGCAGTGTTGTGGATGCAGCAGTATGCCAAGGAGAGGACTTTGTGGTCGATGCGCTGCTGCACAGGGAGCCAGTGAAGTGCCTTCAGAACCGGGGTGATGTGGTCAGTGGCTTTTGTGCGGGAGACAATCCTAGCAGCCGTGTTCTGGATACGCTGAAGTCGACTGATCTGTGACACTGGTAGTCCCCACAGAGCACTGTTGCAGTAGTCCACTCTTGACATCACCAGGGCAAGTGCAATGGAGTTGGCAGCCGGCAACGACAGAAATGGCCGCAGTTTCCCAAGTATGCGTAGGGAATAGAAGCAGTTTTTAGTGACTTTGTTAATGTGAGGCACCATGGTCAACTCGGCATCAACAATCAGACCCAAATCCCGCACACTCTCGGCAAAGGGAATCTTGGCATCACCAATCAGGATTTCCTTGATGTTCGCCTTTTCACGCCTTGATCTTGGACCAAGAAGAATGGCTTCCGTCTTGTCGTCATTCAGCTTCAGCATGTTCTGAGACATCCAGCATTTCACCGCAGTACAGCAGGACTCAAGATTGGCAACTGCAGCTGCAGCTGTTGCAGGGTCAGGAAGGAAATGAGACTGAAGCTGGGAGTCATCAGCAAAAAACTGGCGTTGAACTGAAAATTTCTCGATGATGCGACCGGGCTGTGATGTGTAGAGGGAGAACAGAATGGGTCCAAGGACTGGGCCCTGGGGAACGCCGCATGTAAGTTCCTTGTCACCTGATGCAGAGGATCCGACCACGACATACTGTGATCTGTCTGTGAGGTAGGACAGAAACCACCTGTGCGCCACACCCCGAACTCCGACCTCATTTGCCAATCGCTGAAGGAGGAGTGCATGATTGATCGTGTCGAAAGCGGCGCTGAGATCAAGCAGAACAAGGAGAGACAACTTTCCAGAATCCAAACTGCTCAAAGCATCATTGAGGACACGAAGCAGGACGGTCTCGGTGCTGAATTCAGGACGATACGCTGACTGGAATTTGTCAAGACAGTTGTGACTGCTCAGGTGCTGAACCAGCTGTTCGACCACGATCCTCTCCAACAGCTTGGATATAAAGGGCAGGTTGGACACTGGGCGGAAGTTCTTACATGCTGATGGGTCAAGCCCAGCCTTCTTGATGAGGGGTTGCACAACAGCTCTCTTGAAACATGTAGGGACTATGCCAGTCGCCAGACTGATGTTGATGATGTTGACCATCACTGGAAGCAGGATGTCGAGGAACTCCAGCGCTAGCTTTGTTGGTACTGGATCAACATTCGGTGAGAAGGTCTTGTTTGACTTCAGGATGATTTCTTGCAGTTGGTCATTCGTCACCGGTATGAACTTGTTAAGTGGTGAACCAATGAAGGATGGTGAGGTCGTTTCAACAGAAGAGATTGTGGACTTCAGAACTTGTAACTCATCATTTATCTTGGTAATCTTGTCAGAGAAGGATGAGAGTGTATCAGCAGCAGTTTTTTCATCTAGCTCGGGGAGAACAGAGGATGCCTCTTTCTTACCAAGGAGGTTGTTCACGATGGAGTACAGCCTGCGTGGATCAGATGTAGACAGAGAGTTTACTATGAAATCTGACTTGGCACTCTTTACTGCCTTGTTGTATCTGTTCCTTGCTGACTTGTACAGCTGTCTGTGGACCTCAAGACGTGTATGTCGCCACACCCTCTCAGCATGATGCTTCTTCCGCTTCTCTTCGTGAACATCTTCTGAGAACCATGAAGTATCGGGACGGTGTGTCACTCGTTTCTCGGTCTCTGGTGCGTGCTTGTCCAGAAGAGATTTCAGAGTGGTGTTGTACTGTGTTGCCAGCTCATCCACATCAGTAAGAGAACTGTTGACAAGTGACGTCTTCATCAGGTCTTGACGGAAAGCCTCCCTGTCTATGCCTCTAATGTTCCTACATAGGATCGTTTTCCTGGGACATGGTGGACGGCAGAAATCAGTGCAGACCGTGACAAGAAAATGGTCGGAAATCTGAAAGTCGTCAACACTCGTGGACTTAATAAAAATCTCCTGAAGGAAGACGAGTCACCACCCAATCCAGGGTGTGACCACGATTGTGCGTAGGAGCATGAATCAGTTGACAGAAGTCAAGTGTATCAAACAACTGCACAAGGCGTTTCGTGTCAGCATCGTTCTGGTTGTCATAATGGAAATTGAAATCCCCAAGGATCAAAATATAGTCATTAGACATGGAGATGCCGGTGGCCAGCATTTCAAACTCCTCATGGAAAAGAGCATTTGATGTCTTGTTTCTTCTGGAGGGTGGGGGGGGGGCGGTACAAGCACACCAACTTGGTAGTGCGCTTTGCAAGAGTGAGGGTCATAGTGAGAGATTCAAATGACCTAAAGGGACCATCAGATTCTTCCAACTTTACTCTAAGATGGGAACGAAAAAGAACTTTGCAAACGGAAACACTCAGCGGAACTGTTTAAAACTCTCTGTCCTGGCGGTGCTGCTGCGTTTGAAGCGGAGTTAGCACGGGAAACACTCGGGCCCATTTTGACTTACACCCCGTGATCACGGCACACGCGCGATTATAAGCCGTATTCCTCCCTCCCCTGTTGGATATCAAGGAGATGATTTGCATATATCCCTTGTTGTTTGCGGGACCGTACAAGAGAAACACATTATGTGCTCATATGCCGTTACAAGCTAACACTGATTGACATTTAGCATGATTCACCGTTGGAACAGCTGATGAGTGATGAGATAACGGATATCAGACAGAATATCAGATTGTTAGCGATGGGGGGTGAGCCGGATGATAGCCGAATGGCAGAGTTTTGGACCTTCAATGCTCGGGGCGTGAGTTCGAATCCCGGCTGGTGCCAAATATTTGTGATGGCCTTTTTCTGGTTGCCCCGTCTTGGATGTGACCCATACCTGATGGAAAAGGGCGTTAAAACTCCCAAATACCGACCCACCCTTGGTAGCGGTGGGCAGGAGGGACTGAGGGGGAGAGGGGGGATATGAGCCGCATGATATGTAGACAAACCCGAACCATAGGTTTTCGTTTCCTCATTATTTGTGGTGGCTTTTTCATCGTTGCCCCGTCTTTGATATCAACCGTATGTGGTGGAAAAGGACGTTAATACCCCCAAACACCCACCCACCTACCCACCGTCGTTTGCTCGGTTTCTCTCAACAGGAGGGAAGCCGAATGGTAGAGCGTTGGACTTCTAATGGTCAGGTCGTGAGTTCGTATCCCGGCTGGGGCCAAAAATTTGTGCTGGCTTTTTTCATCGTTGCCCCGTCTTTGATGTCACCCGTATGTGGTGGAAAAGACGTTAAATCCCCAAACACCCACCCACCCCACCCTCTCAACAGGAGGTGGTAGGCATTTTGCCCCTCAGTGAAAGCGTGCAGCACACTTAGAGGTGTTGCAAGCTGTTTTCCCATACAGACGTGTGAAATACATGTGCGAAGGCCGGGCGCGAAGGCTAATCACAACTTAGTCCGATTTATCTGACTCAGGAGGCCTGAGTCACATCCACAAAGGCTCAGTGTTTCGAGCATTTGTGGAGCGGCGGGGATTTTTTTTAACTGTGCGTCGGTTTGGCAGCAAACTGGGTTTGAATAAAAAATATGACAACTAGTGCGTAAGATCCTGCTGTGACAATGCAACCGTTAGAAGTCCCGAACGAAGTCGCTGTATGTTTTCTTTGTCGCCTAAACAGAGACTGAAATTAGATGTGTGGGAAATACCAGACAACGAAAGGGGATTGTACTCTGGAGTTTGTGTAGTTCTCCTGTTTGCATCACTGATCAGATGGAGGCTGGTGCAAATTTTCACCGCAAGATCGTAAAGCGACGCTTGAAACACTCATCTACCCGCGCGCAAACAACTTTTCAACAATAAGATAATTATATTCCTTTTCAGGTTCTTCTTCTTCGTTTCAGCTGGGGAGCCGGGGTGGCCGAATGGTAGAGCGCTGGACTTCTAATGGTCGGGCCGTGAGTTCGTCAGTATCCCGACTGGGGCCAAATATTTGTGCTGGCTTTTTCATCGTTGTCCCGTCTTTGATATCACCCTATGTGGTGGAAAAGGACGTTAGACCCCCCCCAAACACCCACCCCACCCTTCGTTTCAGCTTTACTTTGTTGCTACCTGCTGCACCCACGTGGATGCGCCACGGTCAGAAGATTTCCAACCGTGTTTTTTTTTTTTCCAATACAAACTCTATAAACGAAGTACAGTATAAACTATGAACTATAGAGTTTGTCGTAACAAACTCTATAAAGTATAGAGTGTGTAGTACACGAACTACTCAGAACTGACCGAACCCTTTCTATTCAGTCCAGGGAATGCGGAAGGCCAATGATAGTCTATGTGTGCTTCCGTTCTCAAGTTTTGTTGCACCAACTTTTTGGAATTCCCTGCCAGCACATCTGAGAATTGCGCCCACACCGTCTGGTTTTTTTAAAGAGCATTCTTAAAATGTTCCTCTTTTGTAAAACCTTCCAGTAATTTCCCGTGTCAGCATACAGTCAGTTTCACCAGTGTATGTCTGTCCATCGTGTGTAGAATGTGCGTGAGTGTCGGTGAGTGATTGGCGCATGGAGTTTATTCCAAAGAAATGCGCCCTACAAATGCACTAATAATAATAATAATAATAATAATAATATTCTGATACACGGAGCCTGTCGGGAAATCGACTTCACCATTACTCGCCTCTATGATTTTTTTTTAAATTGACATTGCAACCTAGAAGCGACTGAACTCATTCATCATACTGGGGGGTAGTTTCTGCCAACAGCTGGCCAAGTGGACTGCAGTGACCGATCATCTTGAATAATAAATCAGCTACCATAATCAGTTGATCTGTAGCGGCTCAGTCGGCCGCACGGCACAGCAAATTGAAATTGGGATTCTCTCTCTCTCTCTCTCTCTCTTGTGTGTGTGTGTGTGTGTGTGTGTGTGTGTGTGTGTCTCTCTCTCTCTCTCTCTCGTGTGTGTGTGTGTGTGTGTGTGTGTGTGTGTGTGTCTCTCTCTCTCTCTCTCTCTCTCTCTCTCTCTCTCTCGTGTGTGTGTGTGTGTGTGTGTGTCTGTGTGTGTGTGTGTCTGTGTGTGTGTGTGTGTGTGTGTGTGCAGTCTTCCTACTACAATTTCTGGACGGATGTGTGTTACTTGTCAACAACTTGATGAAAACGTGGATGTGACAAATAAAGTTTTAAAAAAAGGTGAAATAACAACAAACAACAACTGACAATTGAAAAGCTCAACAACAACAACAACAACAACCACGTCAGTCAGTTATGACGGAGGGAGCAACCGTGTTTCCGTCGTAATTTTTCAAAAAGATAACTTGTCTGGTCTACTTTCGTAATAATTCCCCGGTGATAAGTGTGTGTGTGTGTGTGTGTGTGTGTGTGTGTGTTTCTCGAGCGCCGGCGGCATGCGTGCGTATGTGCGTACGTGCGTGTGTGGGTGATCCAGTCTCCAGATCTGCTAGGACTTACCAGAAGACGTTGGAACACTGGTGTTTGAGGTTGCTGATGCCGCCCGACACATACACGCGACCGCCAAGGGTGCAGGACGCGTGGTCGGCACGTGGTCTCGGCAGTGGCGCCACCTGGGTCCATTCGTCAGCCAGGGGGTCGTAACGCTCTACAGAATCCGTCACCTGAGAACTCTGGGTCTCCCCACCTGTATCAATCAATCAATCAATCAATGAAAATTTGACAGATAAATTAATGACTGAGTCAATGAATTATTTTTTTGTTTTAATTGAGATTTCAATGATCGTATGTAGCCATTGTAGGAATCACAATACTCAAATATTTCAAAGATTTTATTTCTTTCAATATCCAGATAATATTATAAAGAACATTATTTGCGCACAAACCTTTCCTTCTTAATTAAAAAATAAATGCGTCAGTATTAATTCATTTCAAAATTTACTGTATTTATTTTTTATCTAAAAGCGTCACGGCTTTTATTTCGACCAAACTTCCGTCACCATGGCATGTCTCTTCTGACAGAAAAAGGCTGACATCTCATAAAATGCCTGAAATGATTTTTTTTTTAAAAATGGCGGAAAAGTAGATGAGACAGGCTGATGAAAAAAAGGGGACTTTAAAAGCAAACAGGGCAGAAAATGAAATAAAAGGGCCGGAGAAAAGCGGGAATGGACGACAGCAAATCAACCTTGAAACATTAGGCCCAGTGGGACGCCAGTCGCCGCTACATCACCGCGCCCGCTACACTACTACAGGAGCAACAGCTTCAGTCTAGCGCGCACCGGCTGCTGGAATCCGTGAGAACGAAATTGACACGATTACACTCTGAGAGCTCGGGCTGTCAGTTTCAGCACTCGTGCTTGGGAATGTTTTGAAGTGATCTCTTTTATCGATCGCCTGTTGGTTGTTGTTTATTTTGTTTGTTTTGTTTTTGTTTTTGTTTTGGGGGTTTCTTTTTCTTTCCTTTTTTTTCTTTTTCTTTTCTTTTCTTATTTTTCCTTTCCTGTTTCCCGTTTTTGTTGTTGTTTTTTTTCAGGGGGGGGGGGGGGGGGGAAGAATGCGGTCGGTGAACTTGGACGGGTAATTGGCGGTTATGGTGTGTGCAGTGGCGCGGAAAGATGACCTGCACGCTTGATTTGTCGCAGTCGCAGAGGTGTGATTGCGTGAAGCATCAGCGTGTGAGAGCTGGGGAGGATTTGGTTCTGGTTTACGGTGCCCATATTGTTCCCCCGCGTTATGAGTCACTGAGTATTCTGTGGGTGACAGAGGGGCATCATCATTGCTGCTGCCAACACCACACACACGCACACGCACATGCACACGTACACAGACACCCACACACACAGGCACTCTCAGTGACACGTACGAACGCACGCGCTCGCGCGCACACACATACACACACACAAACACACACGCGCGCGCGCGCGCGCGCGCGCCGTGCGAAAGTATTCCTGAAATGATTGATTCAGTACTGTCGACTAGTCGGACGAGTAGTTTCTCCAGGCGGATGACTGTGTGAACTGACACAGCTTTGAGCTAAACTAAACAACTGAATCAGTGTTCAGCTGATAAAGTACACAATTCAGAATCAACAGAGAACATTAACAGAGAACAATGATCAGGTCTGTGGTGGAGCGTGGAGGTTTTACTGGGAAAACTGGGGACATTTGGAGTGGCGAGGGAAGAAGTTCCTGAGAGTCTAACCCATGTTCAATCTGAGTACAAGGAAATTTCAACGGAAAGCCAATGGGAAATCACTCTTCAAAACTTCACCCCGCCCTCTCGGCATCCAGTTGATCATGAAGCTGAAAAACGTGTCTGTGGTGGTCGTACCCACCCAAAACATAGATGAACCCGTCGAGGGCCTCCACGGAGAAGCGACACCTAGCGATGTTCAACGGCCTGGCCGCCCGCCACTGGTTGAGACGTGGGTCGTACTTCCATACGCCCGCCATGTAGGTTCCATTGTTCCAATCCTTGCCGCCGATCAGGAAGAGGCAGTTGTTGAGTACCACTGGACGATAGCCGATCAGGTCTTTCACCTGTTACATGTGTGTGCCAGACTGCAGGTCAATGGTAAATACTCTAATTATGATATGTGTAGGTCTTCACCAGATTGGTGGTAATGGTATTTATAAATTCAATGGTAAACGGTGAATTCCATCTAGAATAACATTCAGATGTGTTTGCGGTCACACACAGACACACACACACACACACACACACACACACACACACACACACACACACACACACACACACACACACATTCTACCTCTTTCAGCAAAGACCTCCACCCCCACCCCCATTTTCTAATTTTGACACACAAACACCACAAACGCATCTTCTGCTTAATTGTTTCGATTATATGTCATGTTTGAACTCTCCTTGCACGTCCTCGCGTGTTCCATCACGTCCTCGCATCATTTGGACGGGCCCCTCGCAGCGTCTGCCGTAGCCCTTATACTCACCCTGTTAAAGTTGATGGTGTTCATTTTAGGGAAAAGTCTGGAGGGCGCCCACGGGTCCACCATGAAGTAATGCACCTTAGGACTGCCTGTGGCGCGGTCAAACAGCAACAGGAATTCGTACATCTCCCGACCTGGCTCTGGTACCTCCATGTTGCCGCGTCAAACTCACAGCCTGGCCTGAAGTGAACACAGAAGACAAGGAAAACCAACTGAAGCTGTTAAACAACTGGGTTTCTAATTGTGTGTGTGTGTGTGTGTGTGTGTGTGTGTGTGTGTGTGTGTGTGTGTGTGTGTGTGTGTGTGTGTGTGTGTTTCAAGTAATTTATTAAGGCGCTTACAGCTTAAGGGTAGGCGTCATAATTAGGACTACTCGTTAATATTATTATCATTATTATTATTATTGCTATAATTATTATTCCTTTCGGGAAATTCCGGTAACTTACACTCATTATTATTATTATTATTATTATCATTATTATCATTACTATAATTATTATTCCTTTCGGGAAATTCCGGTAACTTACACTCATTATTATTATTATTATTATCATTATTATCATTACTATAATTATTATTCCTTTCGGGAAATTCCGGTAACTTATACTCGTTATTATTATTATTATCATTATTATTATCACTATAATTATTATTCCATTCGGGAAATTCCGGTAACTTTCCCCCAGGAAAGCTCGCCATCGCAGTGCAGCGCCACCAACCTATACATTGTACCCATAGCTATTCAGTTTCGAATTTGCTGGGGGAGAAAAATTAGAAATCCCGGAGAGCAAACTGCACGCGCTGATTTCGCCTCCCTGCGCATCTCTGCCACAGTTGATAATCACTACGCTAACTTCGCTAAGGAAATCGATCCGCATCCGTGCACTGCGATCGTGTCAGTGATTCGTAAGCAGCCGAAACCTCTCCGCCGCGCAAAATACGCGAAACAGCGAAACTGAAACCGAAGCACTACGTCAACAAGCGATCACATCCGCAAAGTAGTTCCCGGGAAACGTGAGCCTAGTTTGATTATCGTCGGTTTAGTTGTACGTCTTTAACGTTTTGTCAACACTTTTAATAGCAGCCTATATACATCAGTATTGCCAAAGACATGGAAAAGGACATCGAGAGATAAATGAGGCTTTTCCCTCAATTTTCCCAACTGTGGCTAATAATAATAATAATAATAATAATAATCGCATTACTATAGGCGCTTTAAGCCCAAATATTTGGCTCAAAGCGCCGCGAGCTAAACCCAACACGCACACTCACGTGAATCACACGCATTCTCTCACACACTGGACATGAACACATTACAATCACGTGGTGAGAAGGGCCAGCTCAGCAAATTCAGTTTCGGAATTTTAGAATTACATTTATTGGTTTTTTTTTTTTTAATTTTGTGGGCTGAACATTTCCAAAGCAGGGGGGGGGGGGGGGAAGCTGGAGTACCCGGAGAGAACCCCCGTCGATCAGTCGGCCCAAATGAACGGTGCCATATACGAGAAAAAAAAATTCTTCGCCCCAAGTGGGGCTCGAACCTGACCTCTCGTATTGGTGACTAAGTCTTAACCACTAGACCACCGACTAGTCACAGTCGAAGCAAGTGTGCCCGGAAATCCCCGATGAACAGCCCGGAAGCGGCCAGAAAAAATGGTATCACACATCACAGGTCGAGATGGGGTCGACCGAACGCTTCGTCGTGACAGAATGGGTTTACGGGGAAACCGAAAAGGGGTTGGGGGTGTGGATGGATGGAGGAGGGGTCAGGGTGGGTGGGTGTTTGGGGGTTTAACGTCCTTTTCCACCACAAACGGGTGATATCAAACACGGGGCAACGATGAAAAAGCCAGCACAAATATTTGGCCCCAGCCGGGATGCGAACTCACGACCCAAGCATTAGAAGTCCTACGCTCTACCATTCGGCCACCCCGGCTCCCCGGTGAGGGGGGGGGGGAGGGGGGGCTCGCTGACGATCGCCATTCTGAAGCCGCATGACACTGCTTTCAATGCTCGGGTCGCGAGTTCGAATCCCGGCTTGGGCCAAATCATTTTGTGCTGGCCTTTTTCTCGTTGCTCCGTCAGTTTGATATCACCCATACGTGGTGGAATAGGACGTTAAACTCCCCCCAAAACACCCATCCCACCTCACCCATTGACCGGCTATCACTAGCATCTAAATGTCTCAATCAGACAGCGAAACGTCATGGAGATTAGATCATACTCTCGCGATATTAACTCACACAAACAGTAATGTGAGCCATCGTGTTTAACCCAGCGTGGTTGTCTTTCCGCGTCCGAAGGCATGAACTGCCAATTACCGCCCTCTCTGGCCATCCCAAAGTGGGAGAGAACGCTGAGGAATTACGGCGAGCTGGCGAAGAGTTGACGGAAGTGGTCTCCGCGGAATCGGCAGTGAGGGGAACAACCCCCCCCCCCCCCAAAAAAAAAAAAAAAAAAAATTAAAAAAATCGAACTCTGGGGTCAAACTCGGCTCATTAAAATCTTGTCCAAACAGAAGAAACAAAGCAGCGGGCGAGAACTGAGACCGCCCGCAAAACAACATTGCGGGTTGTCTTTCTTCATCGCCCCCCTCACGACGAGCTTTCCCCAAGGGCGCAAAAACTGATGACGTCAGAATTGGTTGAATGAGCGAGTTGACCCCTGAGCTCAAGTTGCGATTAGTCAGAGAAGGTGGGGGGCAGCAGGGGGTGAGAAAAAGTTCAGAACAGAAAGACCGTGCGACCGACCGCTGCATTCCGCTACTCAGCATCATGGCCTCCATCGCAGGCCCCCCCCCCCCCCACATCCCACCCCTGAAGGATAATGAAGGGGGAGGGGTGGGGGGAAAGGGGCCGGGGGGGGGGGGTGGAGATCAAATGAAAAAGACAGAGGACGGACACTGAGACAGTCACGTCCTGGTCAAACCAGAAAACTAGACAGGACGTCACCAGACGGACGGCGTGGGGGGGGGGGGGGGGGTAGGGGAGCGGAGGGGGAGGAGGGTCCGCCAAAAGCCTGACAATGAAAGCACACACACACACACACACACACACAGAGAGAGAGAGAGAGAGAGCGTGTCTTTCGTTTAAAGATTTGAAAATGCACAACTTTTGATGACACTAATGCCACGACATCTCTACAACAGAGCTGTGTTTTTGGAGGGATATTTACTTTGTCCAGTCCGTATAAGACTGATTATTATGGTGAACATTTTTTTGAAAATTAATAATCACCCTGTGAATAGTTTACTGTTTCCCTCTCTGTGCTTTCTGAGGTGCTAGCAAACAGCTGTCTGCACAACAACAAGCTGTTGCAAATGCACGAGGAAATAAATCATTCTGTCATTCTTGTGACAAATCTTACAAAAACAATATTTAACTTTCTGTGCTTGTTCGGGTGTAGCTCGCTGTGCCTGATTACCCATTCCACCCTCATCCTATGGCCGTTCTCCCACCCAACAACAACAACAACAACAAACAAACATATAAACACAATACCTGAAATATCAATGGCTGGTATTGGGTGATTCTGTTTTAATGCTTGCGCAGACTGTAATCATTGTTGACACCTTATCAATTTTCCGAAAAGAGTTCCGGAGGCCAACCTTGCTTGCACATCTGATCCAGAGTACAAAATGATCATCGGCTCAGTGACGTCACCAAAAGCGCTGACGTAGAACTCGTGTACTGGGTGGTTCTTCCTTCCTGTTTGCGCATGCTGTAATGATTGTTTTCCGAAAAAAAAAAAAATCACGAAAAAGGGACAAGAGTTCCCGACCTTGCCGGCTTGCACATCTGATCAAACCCAGTACAAAATGATCATCGGCTCAGTGACGTCACCAAAAGCGCTGACGTAGAGCTCGTGTATCATTGGGTGGTTCTTCTTTCCTGTTTGCGCAGACTGTAATGATTGTTTTTCGAAAAGAAAAAAAAATCACAAAAAAGGGACAAGAGTTCCAGAGCCGGTCGACCTTGCCGGCTTGCACATCTGATCAAACCCAGTACAAAATGATCATCGGCTCAGTGACGTCACCAAAATCGCTGACGTAGAGCTCGTGTATTTGGGTGGTTCTTCTTTCCTGTTTACGCAGACTGTAATGATTGTTTTCCGGGGGGAAAAATTCACGAAAAAGGGTCAAGAGTTCTAGACGCCGGTCGACCTTGCTGGCTTGCACATCTGATCAAACCCAGTACAAAATGATCATCAGCTCAGTGACGTCACTAAAAGCGTTAAGCACGTACAGCCCGCGTAAGCCGGAATCACACGCTGCTTTAGCTGTGAGAGGATTGGTCGGGGGCAGGTGTGCATCACTCCATGCAGCGAGGATTGCTGACATGACAAACACAGAGCAAAAACCCTGATCGGCTTACTTACTGCATGTACAGGTGTATGCATGTCGCCCCATGCCGTGTTACTGCGTCATGATAAATAGTGAACAGTAAGAGCGGGGGGTAAACAAAATGGAGATGGGTATTAATTTTCCGATGCTACTCCGGTGTTCATATGTTTCGACGACCCTTGTTCTCTCAACCAGAGACATACACAATCTTATATCTATTCTGTATTTATGTGTTTGTACATTTAAGTTTTAATGTTTAGCGAGTGCACGAATGTGTGTGCGCATCAGGGTGAGTGGGTGTCTGTGGGCACATAATAATGCATTCTTAATCAAAGGAGGAGCAGGCATTGTGATTTCCCTTTTAAAATATCATGTCTTATCTTATGTCTTATGTCTTGTGTAATAATAATAATAATAATGAGTATTATATAGGCGCTTTACCCAATTTCATGAATCGGCTCAAAGCGCCGCGAACTGAACCCAACACGCACGCTCACGTGAATCACACATTCTCTCACACACCGGACATAAACACATTACAATCACGTGGTGCGAAGGGTCAGCTCAGCTATTTAAGTTTCGGAATTTAGAATTGCATTTATTTTTCAAATTTGGTGGGCTGAACATTTCCAAAGCAGAGGGGGAGGAAGCCGGAGTACCCGGAGAGAACCCCCGACGATCGGCCCGAATGAACGATGCCACATACGAGAAGGAAAAATTCTTTGCCCCGAGTGGGACTCGAACCCCTGACCTCTCGCATTGGTGACAGGTCTCTTAACCACTAGACCACCGACCGCCCGTGTACGTCAGAGAAAGCTGCTGCAAGTAAAGATACAACTAAACCGACGATAAACAAATTAGCCTCACGTTTCCCGGCAACTACTTTGCGGATATGATCAATTGTTGACGTAGTCAGTGCCGGCTCCGGTTCCAGGCCGATTGTCAGTTTCGCGTGTTTTGCGCGGCGGAGAAATTTTGTCTGCTTTCGAGTGACGCTTGCAGTGCACGGATCGGACTACTTGCGCGTAGTGATTATCAACTGTGGCAGAGATAAGATAAGAGACGAAATCTGCGCGTGCAGTTTGCTCACACACGTTCGCATGCATCAACCCACTGGATCACAGCAGCTACCCTTCGGGGTGTGTGTGTGTGTGTGTGTGTGTGTGTGTGTGTGTGTGTGTACACGACAGACATGAGTACTTATGTGAGTGTATAATTATGCAGCCAGTAGAAAGTGCGAGTGTGTGTATATATGCATTGTTCCTGATTTTGTTTTGTTCGATTGTTCTCTTGTTGGGTTTTGTTGTTGTCGTTGTTGCTTTTGTTTTATTGTTGTTGTTATTTCTGTTTGTTTGTTGTTGTTTTTGTTGTTGTTGATATTTTCGTTGTTTCAGTTTTATTTTCACATGTTTCCTTTTGTTTTCCTGTGCCCCCAGAGGGTTGGAAAAATGAACTTGACTTGGTAACACCTGAAAAACGCCCGTCCATTTTGTTGAACACCCGTGCTAATATACCCTACGACTATGTGTTCATTAGCGCTTGCGTGAGACTTAGCATCGTCGGCCCTAAAACCCTAGTAAACTGCTCATGCCCGTAGGCGCGGCTAGGGAACCGAGGTGGAAGTCGTCAGCGAGTGATTGGGGGTCCAGAGTCGCTGCGTGTCACGCCAAGAGGTGTGACCTGTCAGGCGGCTCCTCTCTGATAAGAGTCGAGTTGTCACGCAAACGACTGTTGCAGTGCACCATTGTCGCTTCTTCCACCGCCTGTAAGACGGCATTTTCTGGGGGTGGTTGTTTTTCGTCGGCATTTTTTTTTTTTTTTTAACGGCATTGTTTAGGTGTTTTTTTTGGGTGGTTTTTTTCGGCATTTTTGTGGTTTTGCCTAATTTTGTGGGGTTTTTTTTGTTTGGTTGTTTTGTGTTGTTTTTGTTTATGTTTGTTTTGGTTTTTTTTTTCTTGGGGTGGGGGTGGGGTGTGTGTGTGTGTGTGTGTGGGGGGGGGGGGTCTGAGAGCAGTTTTCCTTATCGACCGATTTCTCACTTTAGCATGTTATTAGGAGTTCTAGAAGGTGATCAGCATGGACAACACCTCCAGGCAGCATAGGAAACTTTTTTTCCAGTTGAAAATAAATAGAACATAATGCAGGAGAGGGAACTACGCTTAAGAGTAATTGAACGTGGTCCCACAGATCCTAGTAAAGAAAGAAAAGAAAAGGAAGAAAGAAAGAAAACAGCAAGAACAGCAACAGAAAACAACAACAACAACAACAACAACAAAAAACAAGAAAGTGAGAATAAATTTGGTCGGTTGGATGGTTGTCACTTTTCACATAAGGTTGGCACATAAGGGAGATGGGGCATCGAAGGAAAAGCCAGCACATAAAATAAAATAAAATAAAATACTTCTCCGCGCGAAAAGGACACTTGTTTCGTGCGTGATGCTCTAGATTTTCCCTGTCATCTTGTCCACATGGTATTGTCTCGCGCTTCAATGAGCGACGCCAGGTTTGGCTCGCATTGCCGCACTAGTACTTATCAAGATCTCTCCACGATTTCTGAGCCTATAAACAGCACCAGCTGATGGCTAGACCGTCACGTCACGGGGCGGCTGGACTGGTCCAGTGGGTTGGTCCTCCCGCTTTCGAGCGAAGGTGTGTCAGTGTGGGATCGACCCCGACTGACACGAGGCAGGAGAAAACCGTGACCGACTTGGCAGTCTGACTGGATTGAATACAAGATTCAGCAAGATTGTTCAGTTAGGGCAGCTATCCCACCCCCATAACCTGATGGTAGAGCGTAAAGACGGGTCAACGAGAAAAAGGCCTGTATAAATATTTGACCCCAGCCGGGATTCGAACTCACGACCCGAGCATTGAGAGTGCAAACGCTCTACCATTCGGCTATCCCGGCTCCCTAAAGGTGGGGACAGAATCTATATGCCTTATGTTTTTAAACGCAACTATCCAACCATCACAACAGCGCTAAACAAAGCAGTGCCACAGCGTACGTAATGCCTCAAATGGATTGAGTCATGACACGGGAACAATAAAAGCCCTGTGTCCATAGGCTCAGTAATAAAATTACGCTTGGCATGGAATGTAAAAACAACAACAAACACAAAGGAGATCATATAACGCCTTGCCGAATGCCCTCCAATCACAGCAATAAAAGTGAAACTCCAGGTAACTTTACTGTTATGTTCACGCCAGGAGGAAGCGACCCATCACAACATGTTTGTCTTTCACGACACTGAGGAAGCCACGCAGGACGGAAATCCACTTTCCGGCTGTCGCGTCTTACACATGCGCAGTCTGAGTGTCGCCATTCTCGACCTAATTACCTTTCGACGCTTTCAGCCTGCCAGTTTTAATGCTTAGCTTTTGACACGAGATAAATACGAAATCAAATCACATTACGTTTTCTTTATCCTTTTTTTTTTCAGAAACTGTTCTCTCAGGTTTTTACTGACGGTAAGACTGTCGAATTCTGAAACGCAATTTTCAAAAGCCGAACGAATGTGACGGCAAAGGCTGCACACATACTCATGTCGCCCGACTTTGTGCGTGACGCACTCTGAAATTATGCTGCTGATTAATTGCATAGGAAGACATAAATTTACTAGGATTATGATACTTGTCTTGTTTTGCATTTTAAATGAATAAATCATAGAGGTTAGTGAACCAAAGACTGTAGCTGGCTCCTTTCCTCAATTAAAATCACTTTCATGATCTTGCAAGTGCGTGGGAATAGAATAATATGATTGATATTATTATGAAAAAGCATGACGGTCTGGGTTATGGTATAACATAACGACTTACATATGAAAAAAAAGTGAAGTAGATCAGTATGCCTGCACATGAAACAACAACAACATACCAACAATAGCAATCCTACAGAAATATAAAACATGACAGTATTACATCCCGAAGACAATGAAAGCACACATACCCTTTTTTTTTTTTTTTTGCATTTTGGTCTTTTTACCAGTCCAGGCTATTAGCACTGGGTGTGTAGTACACACAAACAAGCTTATAAATACAACACGTAATTTAAAAACAAGCACTGCACTGCACTGCACTGCACTGCACTGCACGGTATGTCATCGAGGAACATGTGCTTTGTGGTCTATGTTTTCGTATACTTGAACTTACCGCGGCACTGAATCGACAGCAATTACAATGCGTTCTCTGCTGAGGAAAACAATTGTTACGGAACCTGGCCTATACCACTTTCCAGGCGTCCTCAGCAAATCAAATACGAGAGCAAAATCTGCGATTAAGAGCTGTGAGACTGATATGCGGAGTTAAGCGCTCTGCCTATCAACGCTAGCTACAACTGCATCTATGTTGTGTGCACGCATGGTTTGGCCAGATGTCACTTCGGGATGGGTGGGGTGGAGTTGGGTGGGAGGGTGTTTTAGGAGCTTAACGTCCTTTTCCCACCACGCTTAGGTAATTTCATTGACTGGGCAACGCTGGGGAAAGGGCCAGCACAAATTGTTGGCGCCGGCTCAGCCAGGATTCGAACTCACGACCCGTGCATTGAAAGTCCAACGCTCTACCGCTCGGCAACTGTCCGGATCATCGGCACTTGGTTTAAACAGGTTTATTGCAATACAAAACGTTCAAGTAAACAGTCAGTGAGCATATAACAAGCACCGCTTGTGATAATGCTCAGAAGGGGGTGGGGTGGGGGACAAGTACATATTGGCAGTATTGCAATGACGCTGGTCAGTAATCATGATAAATTAAAACTACAGGAGAGAGAGAGAGAGAGAGAGATCCCCGTCACTTCTGGAAACCTGACTGAGTGACGTACAATATGCGACTGGAAGACAATTTTTCCTCTATGTCACTGTTTTCCTTTTCTTTTTATCCGTTTTTTCTTCTTCTTTTTTTGTTTTTTAATCGAACCTTCTTTTCTTTTCTTTTTTTCCTCGATCGATCTTGTTTACTAACGTAATCACGTGACACATGGGTGGGCCAATAGATTAATTCTCACGTTGTGATTGCCACAAAGCGCCTCAGGCTCCCAGGCCACCGGGATGCTGTCTACTGCTGCGCCGGTAACCACGGCAACTATAGCTAATCAACACACCGGATGTGCGTCATACACCTAACTGCCCATCATGTGATCAGTCGAATCGAAACAAGTGTTCACCAAATCTTGACGTAAGTGGGGAAGCCAGAACTTGTGCATATGTGTGGGTGAGAGCAGCTTTGGGCTTGTTTACCACACGTGTGTCGACTATAAAAAAAAAAAAAACAAGAAAAAGAAAAAAAAAAGTTGTTGTCGTTGTTGCTGTTGTTTAAGTTGTTGTTGTGGTCGTTGTTGCTCTTCTTAAGCTAAAGGGTATGTTTTATTAATGTTTAGTTTTGCCTAAAAGCTAACATATTTCACGAAAGCAACGTAAAAAAAATGAAATACTTGAAGAATTCGGGGAAGTAATAAGCCGTCAGCAAAAAAAAAAAAATCCACTCAAAATTCTAAAGTTCACACACACACACACACACACACACACACACACACACACACACACACACACGCACGCACACACACACACACACACACACACACACGCACGCACGCACGCACACACACACACACAAGCCCTGTGGATTTCTATAGCAGTTACTGAGTTAGGCCTTATTACCATTTTGCTGTCTTTTTGCTTTTACTTTATCTTACTGACTTGCAGTTTCAAAACACACACGCACGCGCACACACACACACACACACACACACACACACACACACTGACACGCACTGGCCCCCCCTCCCCCCCCTCCTTCACCCCCCCCCCCCCCCCACACACACACACACAAAATTTAATACATGTATATTCCCATCATGCATATCTGCAGGCTCTTCAGGCGCGTTTGTCATTGTGCCCAGTAAACAAGCCAAGCATTGTACGTACAATGTACAATGCCTCATTTCCATACGAACTTGAACCCGCGTGTTGCACGGCACGTTGTACATTTGAGGTCAAAAGGAGAACCCCGTAAATTATTCAACATATTTTCGTCGGATGCGTCAGTGGCGCACATGTCTTTCTGCCGTACTGAGCCCGCGGCAAGGGTTAACAGTCCGTGATGATGTGTGTCAACATTACATGTCGCCTCATTTCCACTCCGAGCTGATATGCATCTCTTTCAGTCTCTGGTATTGTGTTGACGAGACCGGCTATTGGGCGAATGCTTCTTTTTGAAAGTGGAAAACGTTTATCCATTAAATGTTCCCCTTTACTTTCTCATCAGTCTAGTGACAGAACATGCAGCCTTTCTTTCAGTGTGGCAAGTTGACAAGGTCGGTCCTTTTGCCAGCGAAAACATTATATTTATTTATTTATTTTCACACCGACAACCGCATTGAGATAACTGAGTCGCTTTCAATCTGTGATGCTGATTTGATCGTTAGGCAAACATACCTTGTAAAGACGGATGGAAAGTGTCTTCATTAGAAATGCAAGGAGGACTCACAAAAAGGTCGGGGGGCCCGGGGGGGGGGAGGGGGGACGGAGGGAGGAGGAATACCCGACACAGACGGTTGACTTCATAGGAGTGACTGGATGCCAGGAAACTGGATAAATAGACTTTACACACTTCGACCATGGTGGGATTCGAATCCGGCCCCAGGACCTTCTCCGGGACTCCAAGTCCGACGTACAACCATTTGAACCACACGACTCAACCCCCCCCCCCCCCCCACACACACACACCGCAAAAGATGTGTGTATTCAAAAGTGTGTGTGTGTGTGTGTGTGTGTGTGTGTGTGTGTGTGTGTGTGTGTTGCACCAGCTCTTTGCCAGCTCCAGTAGTGTTCCTCCCAGGTCATGGTGGAATCCACGGAGGGCTTGGAAGCTGGGGCAATTTTTATTATGCATGATGATGGAGATGATGTAATCATCCACTTCATAAGACGTGTCATACCAAGGGAAACACCCCCAAAATCGCACCCGTGAAGTGTGTGAATCTCGGCTGCGTGGCAACAGCCTCCCAAATGGGCCCGTAGCACACCCGCTCTGGGTAGGACTGAGCCGACCAAGGTAAGAAAAATCCCGGTTGCCTCGGCTGGGACTCAAACCCGTGTCTCCCGGTCCATGGTCCGAAGAGCTAACCAGTACACTACGGGGGCCGGTAGTATATGTATATTCAAAATTGAATTGCCTATGCGAGGAGGGCAGGAAAGTATTCATGCTGTCAGGTTTTTGCGGCACGTTAATAAACTGACAACTGACCCAAGCGGGACCGTGAGAGCGACCAGAGTCGGTTAGCAAGAAAGTACAGAAGTCACACTCAAACACCGAAGCAGCTGAGCCAAAGTGCAGCAAGAGGAAAAAGACGCAGAGAATACCTTAACTGAGACAAGCCGGTCGAGTTAATTAAATCGCTGGATCGCTAATTACAGTTTTGCACCTTCTCCCAGTCATTGACGTCAGTACCCGCGAGTCGCTTGGACTGCTGTACCCGGAAGAACGGCCATCTAGTGGCGACCTCTGGTGTGAAGGCTTTTCGCAAATGTTGCATGCTGGGAATGAGTCACGCGCTGCAAATCAACGAGTCTGTGCAAAGCCGGTGTGTGTGTGTGTGTGTGTGTGTGTGTGTGTGTGTGTGTGAGAGAGAGAGAGAGAGAGAGACTTTCCGGCTAATTACCGTTTTTGTCTCAGTCTCTCTGTCAGTCACACACACACACACACACACACACACACACACACACACACACACACAGAGGCCAGTTAGGCCTTATTACCATGTTGCGGTGTTGCGATCTTTTTGCTTTTGCTTTGTCTTACTGACTTGCAATTTCAGAAGCTAACTTCCTGAACACCTGCGTTCCCGGGCAAAAAAACTGAATAAATTAGCAAATTAAAGCGTGACCCCCCCCCCCCCCACACACACACACTCCCCCCTCCCCAGCCCCAACCCTCTCTGTCCTGTCTTTGAGAATAAGCTATGACAGATACATATGCATGTCCATGTTAGTTACCGCATTCTTGCCAGGTTATGGCTGTCAGATGTGATTCAGCTGCATCTTGCGGATTATATTTCTGGTAAATGAATTCACTGGAAGCAGGGCGGTTAGGGTTCATTGCCCCTCAGACGTTGAGTCTCTGACGGAAAAGCCTTTTGGCAAGGATTTATCACGTAAACAATTTCGCGCCCCAGTGAACTTACCCTTGTAATTTTATTTAAACTTAATGCATCTAACTCAACGGTGTGTGTGCGTGTGTGTGTGTGTGTGAGGGGGGTGGGGGTGGGGGGGGGGTAGGGAGGGGAGGTTTTGGAGGGTCAAGTTACAGGTGTTTCAAAAGTTTACCCTTGAAAATGAAGTTTGTTCGTTCTCCCTTCTGGCTACGCTGGCTGACCCATACGGAAAGTGCAGGCACAATGGCGCAGCTAGAAAAGCTGTTAATAATAATAATAATAATAATAGCTCATAGCGCCGCGAGGGAGGGAGGGTGGGTGTTTGGGGGTATAACGTCCTTTTCCACCACATAGGGTGATATCAAAGACGGGGCAACGATGAAAAAGCCAGCACAAATATTTGGCCCCAGCCGGGATCGAACTCACGACCCGAGCATTAGAAGTCCAACGCTCTACGGCTCTACCATTCGACCACCCCGGCTCCCCTCAAAGCGCCGCGAACTGAACCCAGCCACACGCTCACCTGAATCACACGCATTACCTCAGACACCGGACTGACTCACACGCTCACGTGAATCACACGCATTATCTCAGACACCACACTGACTTACACGCGCACGTGAATCACACGCATTATCTCAGACACTACACTGACTCACACGCGGACGTGAATCACACACATTATCTCAGACACCAGACTGACTCACACGCTCACGTGAATCACACGCATTATCTCGGACACCGGACTGACTCACACGCTCACGTGAATCACACGCATTATCTCAAACTGACTCACACGCTCACGTGAATCACACTCATTATCTCAAACTCACTCGCACGCTCACGTGAATCACACGCATTATCTCAAACTCACTCACACGCTCACGTGAATCACACGCATTATCTCGGACACCGGACTGACTCACACGCTCACGTGAATCACACGCATTATCTCAAACTGACTCACACGCTCACGTGAATCACACGCATTATCTCAGACACCGGACCCAGCACACAGTACAGTCATCCGTCTAGTATCTACAGGCACATAATGACTAATTAACAGCAAGACAAAATCAGACGTGTACTTGTTGTTGTTGTTGTTGTTTGGACAGATCATTTACGTCATTGTAGTCCTTACAGTTTCAGTTTTTTTATTTCCAAAAAAACCATCAGGGGGTACAGGCATATATGTACTGCTATGTATGTATGTATACATTCAGCCGGCATGGCTACAGGCGGTCTGTCATCTGTACACTAGTCAGCAACAACAACAAACTATTCACATTGACGCATATAATACTTCTGCTTCCTAGTCCACGTCTACAGCTGGAGACAACACTGCCAGCTACCGAAAATCTCTGTCCACTTATGGCCATGTCACACGAGAGGGCAAAAACACTTGAAAACATTGTTTTCAGATGTTTCGCTGCGAAACAA
>JACVVK020000225.1:290000-297500 GCA_018292915.2 Batillaria attramentaria
CACCCCGTCTTTCTGATAACCTCATAAAATACTGTCGCGAAAAACTTGAGCCCTCTGTGTCGTTTTCGATTCCTCCTTTAACAGTGTTTGATGTCGGGAAAAATATTTCACAAATGAAAAATAAACGGACATCTGGCGATGATGGTATAAGTAGTACTGTTCTAAAACTATCTCTCCCATATATAGTGGAATCATTAACATACATTTACAATTTGTCCGTTGAGCAAGGGGAATTCCCGGCCGGCCTGAAGGTTGCAAAAGTCATCCCCCTTCCTAAAACAAGAGACTTAACAGACCCCAACAAATTTCGACCTATTTCTCTTTTGTCAGTCCTTTCTAAACCTTTTGAAAAACACATCCATAAACAAGCGCAGGCTTTCCTTGAAGAACACAGTCTTCTCCACACATTACAGTCAGGTTTCCGTCCGAGGCACTCCTGTCATTCAGCATTGGTTCATCTGACTGACAGGTGGCTCAGTGCCATAAACAATTCTAAAATGACAGGAGCTGTCTTCCTGGACCTGAGCAAGGCTTTTGACCTAGTAAACCATAAACTTCTCCTAGAAAAGTTGTCAGCTTATCATTTTTGTGATAAAACAGTCGCCTTCTTTGAATCTTACCTGGAACGACGAACTCAGTATGTTTATTTAAATGGCAAAAAATCATCAAAAGGTGAAATAGAGCATGGGGTACCCCAAGGATCCATACTTGGACCTTTATTATTTTCTATATTTATAAACGACTTGCCGTTACATATCACTCAACCCAACGCCACTTGTAGCCTTTTTGCTGATGATGCAACGATTGATATTTCGGATTCAAATGTTAAATCCATCAACCAATCTTTACAACAAAGCCTACACGATGTTTCCAACTGGTGCAACAATAACTGTATGATCCCTAATCCGTCTAAAACTAAATGCATGTTAATTACCACAAGACAGAAACACCAACTGAATCCGCCCCCATTACAACTTTGCCTTGGCTCTCATCATATCGAACAAGTTCATGTACACCGTGTGCTGGGGATCACAGTAGATGATCAGCTAAGCTGGCAAGCGCATATAAATAATACGTGCAAAGTGTTGTCCAAAAATCTGTTTCTACTATCCAAACTTAAATACTTTACCGATGAACCCACAAGAAAACTATTTTACAATGCACATATTCAGCCACACATAGACTACGCGTCCACCGTTTGGGACGGCTGTAGTGAGGCAAACTTTAAAAGAATAAATTCGCTCCACAGAAGAGCGATTAAACTGATTATAGACAAAAGCATGTGCTCACTTAGCACCGATGACAAATTTAAATCGTTGGGTATCCTGCCTCTACGAAAACAACTCAGACTTAACAAAATGATACTGATGCAAAAAATAAAACTGTCAAAAACCCCCGCATATCTCGCAAGTCTATTCAAGCACTCTCAAGTGCCGTACCGAACACTGAGAAACGATTTCGTGGTGCCGAAGCCTCGTATAGATATTTTCAAAACCTCCCTCTCTTACTCAGGGGCACACGCATGGAATACACTTCCAAAAGACATCAAATCAGCACCCTCACTTAGATTATTCAAGACCAAACTAATAAAACATCTGGTGGACAGCTCGTAATGAGCTTGACTATACATCTACTCTGTAGGATTTTGTATTTCGGGCAAAAAAAAAAAAAAAAAAAAAATCCCAATACTTATTCACATCACGCGTGGTTTTTTTTTTTTTTTTTTTTTTGTTTGTTTGTTTGTTTTTTGTTTTTTTTTAACTGTAAAAACATCGCCTCAAGATTTGTTTGCATTGCTCACCTATCACATCCTTTGTTCCCCCCCCCCCCTTTTTTTTTTCTTCTTCTTTTTCTTCTTAGTATTGCTTGATTTATGTATGTAGTAGCATGGTCGTGTGTGTGTGTGTGTGTGTGTGTGTGTGTGTGTGTGTATGCTGTACCTAGTTAGAGCTTACTTTGCTTACTTTGTATATATATCAGTAGCCTAGCAAGGACAAGATGTAAGACAGGTCTGCGTACCTAATCTTTTATCCTTGTAAAATAAAGTTTCGTTCGTTCGTTCGTTCGTTCTCTCTCTCTTGTCATTGTCATTGTCTCTCCGACTCCTCTCACACCATTCCAGGGAGTGAGAGAGAGAGAGAGACACACACACACACACTGACACACACAGACACACAGACACACACACACACACACACACACACACACACACACACACACACACAGAGTTCGTCAAACTTAGTATTATTATTATTATTTATTACTTTTTTTTCTTGTCGAAATCTAACCGTATTGAAAGGTTTGAGTGTTGTTGGTTTTGTTGTTGTTGTTGTTGTTCCTTCATCATCTCCATTTGTTTTAATCTTTATAAATAAGAAATAACGCTTATTTATTACTATGGTCACAAGGGCAGATGCTTGATGAATACTCTCACCCCACCCCCCCCCCCCTTCTCACTGCACCCCCCCCCCCCCACTACCACAACATTGTGTTTTAGTTAGCCCGCGTCTGTGCAGCTCAGCGCCGCAGCGACCATTACACACATCAGTAAACAGCACTCACTAACAACAGTGAGTAACACCGCACTGTAATACACAGTCAACCAAGCCTGTCGTTCTCAACATGCCGTTCCTCTTTTCCTCTTTTCGCGCCCGCCCTCCATTATCAACCATGAATCACGTACAGTTATTAGGCGTATATATATACCCGAGGAGTCCTTCTACATGGCCCCTCCCCCCCCCCCCCCCACCACCATCACCACCACCATCACCACCACTCCCCCCGCCCCAGGTATAGTGCCGCATGTCCAAACAACACTTTTCAGTCTTGCGCCATGCACTGCTGAGCACGAAAATACGGTCGAACTTTACAACTGAACCGATACAGTCTCTTCAACGTCCCCCCCCCCTCCCCCTTGCCCCCCCCCCACCTCCCCTTTCCGCCCAAGTATGCTATATTCATTTGATTTTGTTTGTTTAGCAATAGAAATTAAGTGATATGCTAAGAAGCGTGACAGTTATTACTGAAAGTTAGAATTTACACTACAAATACTACTATGAATACGGCAGGAAAAGGGTTGGTTGGTTGGTTGAGCTTGTGGAGTGTGGAGTCCTCTTCCAACCCCGGCGTAAGAATCACATCAAGGAACGAGAATACAACCAGCGCAAAAGTGCCGCCCGCCCCCCCCCCCCCATCCCCAGCTCCTCCCCTCGCCACCTCCTCCCCGTTCCAGGGAATCAAACTCGGGACCTGCTGTTACCCCAAATGTTTTCAACACTGGACACAAGAAACGCTTCAGTTGTGAGACTGATTTTGCCGATACACCCCATGTAATAGATAGGATTTGAGGTGAGCCCAGTCGACTCAGACCGGGGGTTGGGGGTGAGGGGCCGGGGGAGGGGGGTAGTGAAGTTGTGTGTCAGTGACAGATATCCCCCCCCCCCACCCCCTCAACCCTGTACCCGAGGTCAGTTCATACACGTACAAAGTGGTAGACCATGCTCACCCGCCTTCTTCCCTCCCCGGCCACCCCCTCCACCCATCCGCCCAACCCACTCTCCATCCACTCCCCCCCCCCTCCCGCACCCCCCCCCCCCCCAAAGCCCGACACATGACGACCAGAGGACAGACAGGGAGACGGAAAATCATTACAAAATGACGCTCTTCCGTGTTTATGTCGCAGGCTGTCAGCGTACGTCATTATCAAGCAACAAGTAATTCAGGTCGACTCTGTTGCGCCACCGCCACCGTCATTGTGACTAATTTTGGAACAGCCATGGATTTCAACGAAAATGCAATATATTATATTACTGTTAATCATAACGCTGTGCGTGACACCCTAGAAATGTTTTAAAATGGTTGCTTCAGTGCTTGTTTCACGTAATACCAAATGACAACAGCAACAGCAAAAATCCAGCACGCACGCACGCGCGCGTGCGCGCGCGCGCGCACACACACACACACACACACACACACACACACACACACACACACACACACACACACACTACATTTATTCCAGGCCGGAATCGAACTCACAACCCCGGCCGAGCATTGATGGTCCAGCAGCTTGAATCTGCCACTGAGTTCAGCCATCACGCCTCCTTCGGGAAAGGGGCGTCGGTCACTGAGTCCATCACTGACTTTGAACTGATCAGTCCATCACTTTGAACTGACAATATAGAGGCCACAACTACTGACGGGTGTATAGATCTTAGAGAAAGGACAGCCGCACTACACACGTCTGCGTTAATAATGCATAGTTAATCAGGCAATCTAATAGCGCGGTCAGGCCTACAGCCACTATATTAACCGGCCCCTCTCCCCACCCCCTCCCACCACCTGCCTGCCCCCCACCCCCTCCCTCTTTTGAGAACCCCATGGCTGCAGTAACCTACGTCACTATCTTATTGACAAGGCGCTGCATGCAGAAGTGAATATCGCTGTGTGCTGGTGAAATGTATCGCAAGATTGTCATCTGAGAAGTAGCCACTATGATAATTAACCCCTCTCCCCCCGTCCCCCCTCATCCTCTTCACCCTGCAGCAACCAGTACATCATTATCTTATCGACAATGACAGTTTTATATTTACCGTTGCTAAACTACGAAAGCAAGAGAGAGAGAGAGAGAGAACAAAGAACAAGAAAATGGACAACACTACTACATGTGTATTAATTAAACCACACGTAGAAACACTGTGTGAACTCAAAGCTGAAAAGCGTTGACGACACAGTAGGACGCTGCATGCAGTCGCAAACATCGGCTGTCTGCTGGTGAAATGTGGCGCAAAGCTTAGTCATCTGAGGAACAGGGGGTAAACAAAAACAGAAGTACGTGTGTATTGGACTGCAAGTAGAACACTGTGGCAACTCAAAACTGATAGCCTTGACCGGGGAGTGAGTTACTGCATGCAGTCGTAAACATCGGCTGTGTGCTGGTGAAATGTGACGCAAAGAGTGTCATCTGAGAAATAGGCAAACAGGGTGTAAACAAATACAGACCTGAGTACGTGTTTATTAAACTACAACTAGAACACTGTGTCAACTCAAAACTGATAGCCTTGACCAAAGGGTGAGTTACTGCATGCAGTCGTAAACATCGGCTGTGTGCTGGTGAAATGTGACGCAAAGATTATCATCTGAGAAATAGGCAAACAGGGGGGGGGGGGGGGGGTAAACAAAAACAGAAGTACGTGTGTCAGTATTAGACTTCAACTAAAACACTGAGTTAACTGATAGCCGTGACCAGACAGTGAGACACTGCATAAAGTCGTTAATGTCAGCTGTATGCTGCTAAAATGTGCCCCAAAGATTATCATCTGAGACACAGGCACACAAGGAGTAAACAAAAACAGAAGTACGTGTGTATTAGACTACAACTAGAACACTGAGTCAACTCAAAACTGATAGCCTTGACCAGTCAGTGAGACACTGCGTAAAGTCGTAAATCTGCGTGCTGGTAAAATGTGCCGCAGAGATTGTCATCTGAGACACAGGCAAACAAGGGGTAAACAAAAACAGAAGTACGCGCCAGTGTATTAGACTACAACTAGAACACTGAGACAACTCAAAACTGCAAGCTCTGACGAGACAGTGACTGAGACACTAGCATGTAGCCAGTAGTACTGAAATACTAAATATAGCTGTCGGTGTGCTGGTGAAATGGGGCGCAGAGATTGTCATCTGAGAAACAGGCAAACAAGGGAGTGAACAACAACAACAGAAGTACGTGTGCATTGCACTTTAACTAGACCACTGAGTCAACTCAAAACTGATTGCCTTGACAAGGCAGTGAGACACTAGCACGCGGCCAGTAGTAAACATCGCTGTCTGTGCGGTGACAAAATGCAGCGCAAAGATCATCATCTGAGAAACACACAAACATGCAGTAAACAAAACAGAAGTACGTGTTTATTAGGCTTTAACTAGAACACTGAGTCAGCTCAGATCTGATAGCCGTGACCAGACAGTGAGACACTGCATGCAGTCGTGAACATCGGCTGTGTACCGCTGAGAAACAGGCAATCAGGCAGTAAACAAAAACACAAGTACGTGTGTATTAGACCACAACCTAAACCACTGAGTCGACTCTGATAGCCTTGACCAGACAGTGAGACACTGCATGCAGTCGTAAATATCAGTATCGCTGTCGGTGTGCTGGTGAAATGGGGCGCTGAGATTGTCATGCAAACAGGCACCGAGTAAACAAAAACCAAAAGCACTTGTGTATTAGACCACTGAGTCAACTCAGAACTGCAAGCCTTGACGAGACTGACACTGGCACTTGCGTGTAGCCAAGTAGTAAAATATCGCTGTCGGTGTGTGCTGGTGAAACGCGCCGCACAGATTGTCATCTGAGAAATAGGCAAACACTGAAACAGGCAGTGAAACTCCCAGCAAAGACTTAAGGCGTACGCGGCGTGAGTCATCGCTGCCCTTGAAACAAATGTCACACGACCAGGTTTATAGATGTCACAAAATTAAAGCGGGCGACCTGTGTTGTAACCTGCCGGCTGGTGAAAGCTGGCTCAAGGCGGATTGAACTGGGGTGAAAGGGGATAGAGAGGTTGTCTATCGCAGTGCATGCAGCGGTACACGGTGGTACGGTATGGTACACACAGTTTGCCTGTTGCTGCATTGGGAATTCCCACTGGAAAAAAATAACGGACACAAAAGCATGTGCAGGCACACACGTGCGCAAGCACACGGACGCACGCACGCACATACAGACACACACACACACACACACACACATACACACACACACACACACACACACACACACACACACACACACACACACTGACTGATATATACGGACACAAAAGCATGTGCAGGCACACACTGACGTGCGCAAGCACACGGACGCACGCACGCACATACAGACGCACACACACACACACGCACACACACACACACACACACACACGCACACACACACACACGCACACATACACACACACTGACTGATATATGCGCGCGCGCGCGCGCACACACACACACACACACACACACACACACACACACACACACACACACACACACACACACACACACACACACACCATCCGCTCTCTGATACGAATCTGAGCCGCTGTAATTATTTACCCGTCAGTGAAAGAGAGCAGCCAGTCGGCTTGGCAAATTTAACGGACGAGAAAACCTCCTGACAAAGAGATCTCAAACACGTATCGAAAACACGTGTTCTGGCTTACAGACGATTGATAAAAGTACATGTACACGACCCGCCAAAACGTGTACGTGTGTGTGTGTGTGTGTGTGTGTGTGTGTGTGTGTGTGTGTGTGTGTGTGTGTGTGTGTGTGTGTGTGTGTGTGTGTGTGTGTGTGTGTGTGTGACGGTGCCACGGTGTGTGTGCCACGGTGCCACGGTGTGTGTGTGTGTCTCTCTCTCTCTGTGTGTGTGTGTGTGTGTGTGTGTGTGTGTGTGTGTGTGTGTGTGTGTGAGAGAGAGAGAGAGAGAGAGAGAGAGAGAGAATGTTT